>JASFDD010000072.1:0-81803 GCA_036937055.1 Nidula microcarpa | reverse complement strand
TGCAAGGTGAACAGGAAACTGTCAGCATCAAAGTTTTACTGGTAATGATTTATTTGAAGGTTCTAAAATCATTCATGAATTAAACACTGACTTCCTGGAATATTTGACATCTCCACTAATGATCCTGCATTCTAGAACAAAGGGCCTTATCTTTACTAAGATCAGGAGAGCACCATTGTAAAGACCTTTTGGTGGATCCAAATTACAAAGTAGCATGAGTGAACTGCCTTCTTTCAGGGTCAGTTTTGCCAGTAGTAATCCAGAAGCAGTCAGAATTTAAAAATTCAACAGGATATGGATCATAGTTCTATACCTCATCTTCTAATTTGACAGTGTCAGCACTAAGGAGAACTTGTTCTTCTCCAGGAAATGTGGCAAGAATATCAGGACTTAGACTGTCAACATCATCATTTTTGCAGGATAAAATGGTGCAGTCAAGAAAATACTGATCAGTAAGATTTTGCTGGTGAAGTCCAGGATATGTGTCATTAATAAGTGAGGCTACATCATCTCTGCAGGACATATTGGCTGGAAGAGAATTCTTTCCATCCTTATCAATGTCAGTCCCTACACCCACTGTCAGTAGCCATTGAGCAAATTGGTCACTCTCAGGAGTTCTATCCAACCTTATATTTTGTTGAAGCTTGTAGACTTTAATCTGTGGCCACAGTTCAGATCTACTAATATCTGACTATCTCTTTCAGGAGTAAAAGGAGGCTGATACCTGAGCAATTAAAATTAAAATTCAGCAAAGAAAAAGTAGACAGAGATCTCACATGATAGAAACTCTGGATTAGATATTGAGCTGTATAGCAGGAAGAAGAGAAGAAAGAGAAGCAAAATCTGTGTATAAAACAAACCATGAGAAATTTACTATGAGAAATAAGCACTAATATCACAGATAACTTATCTCTAGGGTTCACAGGTTATTCTTTCTTTGAAACACAATATAGCACAACTAAAACCTATTGGATAATTAATTTGTATTATAATAATAAGAGAGTAATAAGCATTAATACCAAAGATCACTTACCTTGATGAATCACAGATGATGCTATGTTTGCCCACTGGAAGATAGAATTTTATTGTAATTGTGGTTATTGGCTCATCATATGATGAGTTTTGAAAAAATTGACATGATATTTGATGCTACCAAAATGCTAAAACACTACTTCAAGAAGTCAAAAACAATCTATTTGAACATTGGAATAATCTCACAAATATAGAAGTTTTATATATTTTTATGCAGAAAGTACAGAGATGGAGCAGTGTAGAGCAAGGGGAAGGAAAGGAAAGGAAAGGAAAGGAAAGGAAAGGAAAGGAAAGGAAAGCAGAAGCTTAGCAATAGCATACATTGAACACATATGAAAACCATGCTTGCAGAGGCCTAATAATAATTAAAATAAATTCCAAAAAAGTAAAGAGAAAGAAGGGAAAAAGGAAAAACCATAGCTATAACATGAGATCTTTCTTTTACTTGGTGAAATAAATAGGATTCACTTTCATTAGCATATCTAAATTTATTTATGTGCAGATTCCATATGTAAAATTGTTAGAATGTTGAATAAGAAAGCAATAGCCTATGAGCTGGTGCTATAGAGCTTGAATGTTGTATAGGTTTACATTTTCAAACTTATAACATTATTCTAACATTAAACTTGTTCAAAACAACACATTTATTCTCACATACCTTAGCTGAAAAATAAAAAGATAGAGAAATCTGATAGAATACTGAATATGGCTCTAATTGCACTGGTTTTAGGAATTTTTTGAGATAATTGTACCTTACCTACATCATGATTTAATTGAGATTTATAACAATTATTCCATGATGCTGTGATGGTTACAATGTTATATATGCTAGAAGAGAGAATTTATTGCTAGCATGCACACAAAAAATCTAATGCTCCAAGACCCAGGAATATGATAATGCTATAATTTAAAATCAAGATATATCTTATTTGTGAGAAATCCAATCATAAATACCTGTGATAATGCTCTTAAGATTTCACAGTTTTAGCAGAAAAAGATATACAGATTGAAATTGCTTGATTTGGAAAGATCTAAAAAGATCAAAGCTTAGAGGAGAATTTTTATGCATCACTTTTTGCATAGGTACTTTATGGCTGGGATCAAGTGAGGATAGGCTTCAGTATAGCTTGAAGAAAAGAAAATGAGGAGGAGGCAAGGGAGATACAAAATTAGCACACATCCAGTTTGGGCAATAGTCTATAATCGGACTGTGGCCACTCAGAACAGGGATACATTGGGACCAAAAATAGCATAGTCTGTCATGTGCTTGCACTTACCAGCAGATGCCTTGCTTACATTAATTATGACTAATCCATTGTTTCAAGGAGACTAAGCAACACATAACTTGCCAGTGGCATGCTTTGCACGTGTCGCCCCATTCTTTATAGATAGAGACCCTGGTACTGTTAGCCTCATTCCCAGGCAGACATGGTAACAACTTATTCCCTGTCCAAAGCGGCCCATGCAAATGACTCACCAGGATGTATCCACAACAAGTTGCCTTCCAAACTGCTCTGCCTCATCTTCCTGTACACCCTCCCACAGGGCACCATCAACATCCCAATCTCCCTCCCCTTGCTCCGCTCCCTGTGATCGGTGGGGCAAGTCTGCCATGCATGGCATAACATTGTGCACACAACACTGGCACTATGGACCAACTTGAAGGTGCATCTGTACTCCTACTCCAAGCTCTAGGCCTTAGAGCATGAGCTGCAGCTCTGTCTCTCGTGCTCAGCAGAGGCACTGCTGGTGATATCAATCACATACGACCTGCTGACCCCACAGAGGTTGCACGAGTTGCTGCTTGCAAGCTCCTACTGGTGGGCAGAGCTGTCATGTACGATAGAATATGCTGTTTTTCATCTTATTTCCATGCAGGCTCCTCTCCCAGTGCTGTGCCATTTGCACCTCCCAAGAAGCTATATGACTTTCATGGCCAGTCATATACTAGCTCCTACTGTGAAATTAGCAGCCCTGAGCCTGATGCACCTGATCCTGTATACCAACTACCTGGATGGGCTGATTCCTGGCTTCCCTTTTGCACAGCTCATGTATCTGGAGCTCAGCAGTGTCATCAACGTCACCCTGCTCAATAAGCTTGTGCAAATGCCCAATCTTGTGGAGCTGGATATGTGCCACATGCACCCCAAGCCAATAGAGCTGAATTACCTCAGTGTGTTAACTATCAACTACAACAACCTCTTCCATACAAAGTGCCTGCTGGACGTGCTCGTAGCACCCAATGTTCACCTTATCTTCCCTTCAAGGATAGAATATACAACCTGATCCTCGACAGTTTTGCTACTAGCCCTCAGCCTTACTCATCTTCCATCAAGTGGCTGATGATTGGCAGGTTGCTCACCAGTTTCAATGTGAAAACAGTGTGTCAGATGGTGGTGAATATCTTGTGCATGATGCCTGGAATTGCGCATATCAACTTCTTGCACCTGGAAGATCCAGTTGAAAAGATGATGATGCTCCTGGACAGGTTGGAGAATGCCCAAAGGCACAATGCAAGTTTGGTTCCTGATTTGAAAAGGGTCACTGTAGAGAATGGTAGAGTTAAAAAACTGTTTGAGGTTTCTGCTTGATGTGCTGTGTAACAATTATTTTATGATCTGTGTAACTGTTAGTGGTCAGGCTGTTCTGGCATCCTCATATGAGTCATTGAATTATTGCATCTTGTGTCAGATACTTGGATGGTCATACCATATATTAGATACTTGTGGATGTATGTAAGCAAATGCCCAGAGGGAGGACAGACTCTGCATGGATGGGAAGGAAGCATCAATGAGTTGAGCTCACCTTTAATTGACCTGCCATCAAAATGTGAGATTCTGAGTCTGAACACACCCTTTATTTATGAGGTCAATTAAAGGTGAGCTTGACTCATTGGTGCTTCCTTCCCATCTGTGCAGAGTCTGTCCTCCATCTGGGCATTTGCTTACATACATCCACAAGTATCTAATATATGGTACAACCATTCAAGTACCTGACACAAGACACAATAATTCAATGACTCATATGAGGATGCCAGAATAGCCTGACCACTAAGGGTGCATTTGGACTCAGAATCTCACATTTTGATGGCAGATTCTAGGGCTGCACACCATCACTGTATCATGGTTATACAGTCACTATAGTATGGCACCCATAACCATCCCATCAGGCATAGTGAAGAGTAGGTATGGTATGGCATATGGTATGGAGTTCACTGTATTTTGCCATTGAAATATGGCTGTATACAGTAGAATATGGCATGTACAGCTTTCTGTACTAAGATTTAATTTATTTATGATTAGTTCCCTTTCTTTGAGCAGTGCTCACCAGTATGGCAGCAATGTTTACCACTCATTGCCTAGAGCATGTCAGTGTCTCCATGTCCCAATATGTCCCTCACTTAGTGGTACATCATATCACTCAGCAAATGTCCACTTGCTCATATGTTGGTCAATTAATCTAAAGATGTGTCAATTTATGCGATACAAGCCTGTTGCATTAGGTTGCATCTCATTTTCTTCATCATTTTGTCATTTATTTATTTATTTTAACTGAAACTTGGAGCAGGTCTTGATAGAAATGAAATTGCACCATGTAGCTATGATACAGCTCCCTTTTCATGTGCAGCATGGTACTCAATACTAATACTGAACTGCTGATAGGTTCAGTTAGGCTACTTTCATATACTAATGATTGTTAAGAACTTTCTCCTTGATTGTGCTTATATTGACCAGAAACTACACTAATTTTTTTCTACATTTACTATCCAACTATAATGTGTTATGTTCTGTACACCCTTATTATACCATCAACTGCCATACCTATGACTGTCCCATACTGTCAAAGCCTCAAAGTCCAGTATATGGTGATGGCTGTAGCCATATATGGTACAGTGTGCAGCCCTAGTGGATTCTGGTCCACATTATTACCATGTGAAATGCCATGTGACATCTAAATATAGTAATGATAAGATCTATGCTAGATCAATAGATATCTGCCATTGCAAAACCAACTGTTTTGAACTATACCCCTCATTATATCATGCTATCTGACAACAAGAGGGTGCTATCACACCAGCAAGTACTCATGGCAATTGCCTACTTCCTCCATTTCATTGGAATTGCAGCAACACTCTACCAACAAGTCAATTACTGGCAACAACCATATCACACATCAGCTGTCATATCCTGCTCACAATTACCACCCATACACTCCTAATTGAGTTTCCAATCAAACCTGATGCTTTCCTGACTCCCTGCATCATCTCTAGTTTACTCAGGTTTACTCCAGTCTATTTCCATTTCTTGATTACTTATGTTTCAGCCACAAGACACTAGTCTACTATCAGTATATCCTCTGCATTAACATTTAGTTACTATTGTCATATGCTCTCTTTTGTTTGACCCACTTACTTCTCCTTTTCACTTAGCATGTTTTAGTACTTTGCAGTATTACTCTGGATAGCTACATTTCTTAGTATTTAAGTACCTTGAATGTACTGTAGTACTTCAGTTTGTTAATTATATGTTACAACTGCTAGTCCCTCTTCACTAGCAAAGCTACTTCTGACATCCTCAACATCCTCTGCTCTCTCAATCTCCTCTCATCATTAGGGACATTTTGCATCATGTAATTTATGCATTTAGAATTCTTGCATAAATATTGGAGTTTGAATGCAAAAATATGATGTAACACTGAACACATCACTCAATGCTGTTGATTCCCCATATGCACTTGCTGTACAGTCTGTTCTTCACTACCTTCCTCCTCTCCTTCTCAGAGCAGGTCCTCTTCACATGTCCTGGATAACCACAGCCCCCTCAACTGAAGAAAGACACTCCCAAAGACTGGAAGAATGGCTGAGGCTTGAAATTTACCACAGTTCCTGCACTCAAACTTATTGCTGTAATGTGTTGTGTCAAACCATTTGCTGCCAACCATGGACAGGTTGGTACTGCATGGCAAGAAGTTGCTGACATGGTCAGCAAAGAAGCAAATCTCAACCCACAAATAGCAAAAAAGACTGCCCAAGACAAACTCAGTGCTCTCATCTTGTTGCACAAGGTAAGTCCAGTCATTCTATTCTTCTTGAATTGCAAAATTGACATGTATACATGTATAAGAATGGTAAGCAGATACCTAGGCAACTCAAGCTATTGGATACTGACCATACAAGCTACACATCAATCCTGGATGCCCTGTGCAACAAGATGGAAGAGGAGGAAAGGAAAAAGGCTGAGGGAAATCCACTGAAGAAAGTGGCACATCAATCAATTTATGTTATATCCTTCATTTACTAACCAGTCTGTAGAAACTGAAGGAGAAGGAGATGGCCAGGGAACAAGCATGTCATGTGGCTCTCAAAGGCATGCACATGATGGAGCTTGGCTGCAAACAGTGTGCTGCAGAGGCATTCTGCCAGACCTTGTCTTTCAACACTGACACTGACAAATCCAGCACCCTTGTTGACAATGTGTCAGATGAAGACAAGGATAAATCAACTACTAATAAACAACAATGTGCTGTGCTTGCTACTGGGAATGCTGTGTACAATGCTGCTGTTGGTCCTATTAAGGATATATTTGGTGAGCTCACAAGTGTTATGAACAGAGCAGAAGCAGAGAAATCAGAGGCTGCTAATTGCATTGCATCTGAGCACAATGCAATCATCAAGGAGCAGAACAAGATAATAAAGGAGCAAAATGAGATTGAACATCAGAAGGTCCTTGCTCTAGAGAGCATCAATGGTATGTTATTTCACTACATTCATCTTCTTGCTTTCTTTCTAAATTTGAAACTCTAGTGTCTTTGAAGCTTTTCATTGATACTTCAGAAAAGGAGAATGCTTTGTTGCTGTAATGTCTCTTTCTTTTTGATGTAGCATACTGTGTCTATTTTTTTACTTTATGTAATCAAATTTAGTTCTGCTTAAAGTACTCCTCCAGAGTCAGTGGACTGAGATTAAAATACTGTGAAGTTTGGGATCCATGAAGGCATGTGTGAGCATTTGTAAGGAGTATGGCCACCATGAAATGTCAGCCTATAGGGGAGAGATATAATCAAAGCTGGCTCTGTAAGTCAAACATTCTCCAGTACATAATAATCTTTCCAAAAGTCCACTCAATTGCCTGATGGTAATGCAACATCTTATAGTTGAGTGCTTGCTCAAGCTGAGGAAGTTTCTCAACCTCCTTCCAACCAGACATGATGACTTTGCTCTCAGCATATGCAGGATCACCATACATCAATACCTGGCAACTGCCAAAGCCTCTCCCCTTCAACATCTACTTCTCAACAAGCCCTGATTGTGATATAAGCCCACCATTGCTGATCTCCCAGCTACTGGACCATATACACTGACTGCTATACCATCTGGTGCTGCCACCCCTTGATATTTCAATGAGTGAGTGCTGTAATAACCATTGTAAACAGCCTCTTGCTCTGTTTCTGGCATGCATATGAGACTGATCTTGCAGTTGATGAATGCACAAACTTCAGTGGTTGAAGCCCCTGGATGTCAAATTGCTGCAGCATAACACTCAAGAGTGGCAGGATTGACAATGTGATCAGGCATATCCAGCAGGAATGACCACTTGTTGTAAATGAAGTTGCTTAGATCACTGATACAGGAAGACATTCTAGAAGCTGGAACACCAAATTTGTCTTCCATGTCAAAGAGGTAGCAGGGAAATGAAAACCAATGGCAGAGGTAGCAGAGTGCTACAAATGCAGAGAAGCAGTATTTGTGCTTGAAAATAAAAGGATCCAGAATCTGAAGCACAACAACCAATCTCTCAAGATCCTCTTGTGTAAACCTGATATATCCCAATAAAACCATGAGTATATGTACTGTGTGTAATTTTGCAAAGATAAAGAAATAAGTACATGAACCATGTGAGCTCAACTAGTTTATCATTGATAATCTTGGACCAATTGATTTCCCTCAGTTTTAGCTGTCTCTGCTGCTTCCTTTGAATATGATAGAGGGTTGGAAGTGTCATTTTCTTGGACTGTCTTCAGAGAGATAAAATGTTGGCAAGGGATTCAGCTGCATATGCAAAGGTATTCTCTTGTGCATGTTGATCACCAGCTTCCAGAGCACTGATAGTCAGTGCAGCAGCAGCAAAGAGGTCCAGTTTGTTGTTCATGCAAGTTTAGAGGGGAACAGTATATGTCTATATGCAAAGTAGCAAGATGTGAGTGAATGGTGCACACAGGCATGCATAATGTGTGAGGCATCCTTGTGGTGATGGCTTTGGTAATTTGTCATAGCTTGTGCCGCATTTTCTAAGTTCAGTTTACATTTATAGCCAGTAATATTATAAAGATATACACAAGGGGTCTAACTGAACATAACATGCTCATTTCTTTGTGAAGAAAAGATGAAATACCTATGATTTACACAAAAAAGATGTTAAAATTCTGTGAGACAGAATACACCATCACAAAAATCATGTGATGCAAAAAGTCCCTAATTTTATTGCTTTCATGCTAAATCTCCAGTCCCCAGAGATTTCACCTGACCAATCTCCAGTCAGGAAGCCAAGTTCATGATCCCTTACATCTGTTCAAATTTGCTAAATTGTAATCTGTAATTTGGACATTAGAAATAAAGGGGGTGCAGCACATAAGCTGAAGCCACTGTCCATTCCAATCCCTCTCTTCAATGTAGCACTAGAACACAGTCCCAGAGATATCACCAGAGTCTCTAGTTACTTTCCTCTACCCCTTCTAAGTTATTACTTACCCAGCAACTCTAGGTCTTATCTGGAAACAAGTTTTTGACATCAGTACTTTCTGGAGCAGCCTGGGTCAATGAATTGATTTATGGGCATCCTGACTGTATTTTTAATGAGTTAGGGATGTGATTGCATGTATTCATGTCTTTTTGTGCCCACCTCCAACTTATTTGTGGCTTTCCTACATCCCAGAATGGTGTCACTGTTGAAGAACAGGCAGTAATTTTTCTACATGCTTGCATCACAGGTTGTCCATGATGCAGCACTGTCATTGGCCATTGTTGACAAGGAGTGTGGAAAGGAGGGAGGGAGGGAAGAGGGAAGATGTGAGAGAGATAAAGAGATGCATGATCAACAAACAATTGTGTTTCAATGTGTGAGCATCACAGATCATCACAATAGCATGGGACACTCAAAACTTGTGATGATAATCTCAATTACTAAATATAGGCCAGAATCTGCCATCAAAATGCAAGATTCTGAGTCTGAACACACCCTAAAATGATTTCATAATGGATAGTAACTACATGCCCATTTCATTTCAGTTCTGCCTCCCAAGGGTATCAGTGTCAGACTGTCACATGATAATGGGTGGCTTCCTGCAGCATTTTTCTAAATTCTAAATCTAAATGTGGTGCCAGGTCAGAGCACAAATGACAAGATACAAGGCTCAAGCTCACTGACAAAATCATGCCAAACATAAAGCAAGGGTGCCAAGATATTAGATACAAGTCTATTAAGCATCCAAAAAATATGATGCAAGAACAGAGATGTGGTGGCATGGAGGGGAACTGACAGGCAAGCCATAATTTAAAGTGGGAGAGCATGTCTGTTAGCTAAAATTTGATTTAATAGAGGGGAGAATCACATAGCATGAGAGCCCAACTTGTCATATCCACGATCTCTTCCGACACTTTCTGACATTCCGAATCATCTTCCAATATACTTCTGACTATTTCCACCCATTTCCATTCTCGCTTATCTCTGAACTATTGTCTTGATTCTATGACCTGTATTTATACAATACTGTTACTACAAACACTTCCACTCAGATATGTTTCTGCTTCTGCTTCTGCTTCTGCTACTTTTATTATATGTCAAGGACTCTTATTATCCCTCATCTCCATAGTGTTGCTATTTCCACTTTCATTATTACAATTAGCAATACCAGTATTTAAGTAGTTCAGTTTTGTACCCTAGACTCCAATTTGAATATCAACTAACATCCCACCTAGTCTTCCAACTAAGTTCTAAGTCTCTTTGCTTTCCAACCTCTGACTCCACTCTGACTTCCCTTTTAGTTGACTTATGTTGACTAGTCTTACCTCGCTCTTGACACTAGACTTAGTTTCTAGTTGTCAAACCCCCAAGTTGCCTCTGACAACTTTCCAACCCCATGGTACTTTCCTCTGATGTGTGGACCACGTTTAAGTTAGAACCCATGAGAACTGGAAGGGCACAGCACATAAGCTGAAGCCAACAGTTCTTATCTGTAGCATTACAGTTGGAACTCTTTCTGACATTATTTCCAACATTTTGACGTAGCAATATTGTAACCTACATCCTCTAGTTCCTATTTACCTTTGGGAATGAGTCTTGACACAACTATGCAGAGGACAGAGATTGGATGCTGTTCTTATGCAAGAGCTCCTACAGCTCCAGAAGCTCTTGCTTCTGCTTCAGTAATTCTTGGCCCCTTGCCTGTACCTTTGCCTCAGCTTCCATTCTCATTTGATGTTTGTTCTCCTTTTCCACTTGCAGCTGGTTCTCCTTTGTGCTAACCTAAATGCCCTGTCAGAAAATCAAAAATCCTCATTAGCAAGTTAGGATAGGCAACATACCATTTTCTTGAACTGTTTGAGGTTTGCTTTATACTTTTTAGTGATGACTGCAATGTAGTATGTTTGAAGAACACCCATTGTCATGGCCAAAAACCAGTGACAATTGGTTAAGAACAACTTGTAGGATTTTTTGCTCTAGTATACCATTGACACAAGTAATGTGAACTGGCAAAGATAAAGTTGCCCAGGTTCAGGCTTGTTGTCATCAAACACCACCTTACCCTCATCAGTATCACCTTGCATTCTGTATGGCCCTGTCAGTACCCTTACAACATTGTCAGCCTTCTACTTTTTCAAGCTTGAATTAGTTGAGGAGAAGGAGCAAGTTTTCTGTGCAAAGTCCAAAAAATCACTATGATCAGAGCTATCTTGGGCCTCAATTGCCAGGTGCATCCATTTGCTAGCATGAGGCAAAGAGTAACTTGATCTGTGCCTGTTGTTTAAATCTTTGGTCACAGATGCCTGACCACCTTCATTTTTACATCAAGCATGAGCTAAAGTAAAATAGAGTTCTCAGCAACAATGTAGAAAGAGAACAATGCTATAATTAAGTATTTAAAGTAGAATGGAGTTCTAGGTACTAGTAAGTGAAATAAAACCAATAATGAAAGTGTGGGCACATACCTTAGTGATGATGCAGCAAGAGAACAGCACTGAGGTGTGACTTGTCACAAGAAGTAACTACAGTCCAGAAATATAAGTAATTTTAAATTACATAAGGAATGGGTGAAGCTGTATGTATCTAAACAACTATCTACAATGTCTGTTTTCAACATGAGCTTCAATAGCTTGTTCAGCTCCTCAGGCAACTTAAAGCTGAAGAAGAACTGGCTAGTCTCACTCTCCCCAAGGACCTCACATAATGCAGCATGTAAGTGCAGATTGTCCCAGTTCACAGCATGGACTCTGGTGGTAGCTTCTGTGGTGAGCATACTGAACTCTTTTGAAACTTTATCATCCCCAGTTGAGTTCCACATTTTTGGGGTAAGTTTGGACTTTGAATTGGCCTTCACAGGGATTTTCCTGAGAATTTTGGGGATATTAATCATGGTGAGATAGTTGATTGGTGTTGCACCAGTCAGGTCCAGTCCAGTTCTTCACCATTTTTGCTGAATCTAGAACTGAACTCTGGGTTTGGTTCAGGTCCTTTCTCCAAACTTTGAACTGGACCACAGGCTCAAGTCCAATTCTGGTTCAAACAGATTCAAACCTGTAGATACTCAAATACTTTTTTTTGTCATCTTCCTATCTTTCACCTATTTGAAATGAAATTTGAAGGCAAATATATTATTAACATCCTATTTTCCATCACCATTAGAAAATCCAAAAAATGTGGCAAATATTTACAAAATTCACTTTTTGATAAGCTTTTGGTTTGAATCTCTCCAAACCTACTCATCTCTGCCAGAACTGTGAACTGGACTTAGATTTCAGTTTAGCAAAATCCCTGAACTTTGAACTGGACTTTAGGTTCAGTTCTGGTGTCAAGAACCTGTTTCTGGGTGAACTCTAGAGCTTCCAGTGCCTAACCAGAAAGTAATAACTTGAAAGGGTACAGAAAGTGTGTAAACTGGAGACTCTGGTTTCTCTGGAAACAGGGTCCAGAGCTATGTTGAGGAGAGGGGTCAGAAGTGGATGGTGGCTTCAGCTTATGTGCTGTGCTCCTTCATTCCTAATGTCCAATTTATAGATAACATTTAGCAGGTGTGGTCAAAGGCAAAGGATTGTAAACTCAACTTCCTGACCAGAGATTGAGTCAAGGGTGATAGCAATGATGAGAGAGGATTTAGAGAGTAGAGAGTGTTGAGGTTGTCAGAGGTAGCTTAGCCTATGTGAGTGAATCTAGTAGCAATTAACAAATTGTAGAACTACAGTACACTGAAAAGTGCTAAGACATGCTGAAACAAACAAGAGAGATCATATGACAAGTGGTAGTGATAATCAGAAGACATGAACTATAGGTTAGCACAGGGGATGTGCTGTTAAGAGACCAGTGTCTGTGGCTGAAATAGATGAAACAAAAAGGGGAAGGATCTAAGTAGCCTGGAGTAAGATGGATAATCAGGGAGTGTCAGGATTGATTGGATACTGGTCCATAGCATATGGGCAATTATCATGACTGGGATATGACATTTGGATAGTTCATGTTCAAACCAAAGTTCAGGACTGAACTCATGCAGCACTATGATCAATGGCATAATATTTTGTGCACTACAATAGTTGCATGGTACCTTATGAACATCAGGAAATTGATGAGTCTTTGGCATAGTCAGATAGAGTTGATGAATTTATGTAAGATTTTTGCCTCCACAAAAGGATCTATATAACATTATCAGATCACTGTAAACAATGTATGGGTGTAGCCTCAATGTGTAATCATAATCTTGATAACTAGTATCTATACCATTACCTGCCATATTATGATTGCATTAGATGCCAAGAACTCATATGCTGCAACATCTGATTGCTGCAATTGTACTTATATTACCTGATATGAGTTATAACTTTCATAGCAGTTTGTCTGTTTTGAATTATTTATCTAGAATTATAAGAGCTTTGCTAGTCTTACAAGCATAGATTGGTAAGTGACATAATTTGAATCTTTGATAGGCACACCTCATCCTGGTAACTGGTATCTATACCATGATTTGCCAAACTAATATTTGCATTAGTTGCCTAGAACTCAGATACTTACATATCTGATAACTGCAATTGTCCTTATATGAATTATAAGTTAGGTACAGGTTATAAGTTTCCATAGTATTTTGAACTATTTATATAGGATTGCAAGCACCTTGTTAGTCTTGCAAGCATAGATTGGTAAGTGACATGATGTGAATCCTCGACAGGTACACCTAACCCTGGTAACTGGTATCTGTCATGATTTGTTTCTTTTCTTTTTGATATCTTATCTTATCATGACACATGGCATCATAGATTAGATGGACATATGGACAACACATGCATGACATGCATTCACCAGCACTTACTGCATACCATGAGGGTACCAACCCTCTTTCATTCTTTATATTAGATACACATGTCATAGCTGATTACTTATTACTTACATGCACAATACTCATGTTATACATGTAGGAATAGCATGGACTCTGATATTACTTACACATGTAGATCACATGTAGTTTAGTATATAGGTAGCATACTTGTACCAAGAATGCCAGTCTTGAGCTGGTTATTTCCCCACTAGCAATACAGTGTCTCTATTCCCTTTACTCTTTCTTCTTCTAAGTGATTGAACAACTTCAACATTACACTATATTAGAGTGTATTGTTTGTGTGTCTGACAGTATCTATATGGTGATTCACCACACAAATATTTGTATTAAATGCCAGGAGTTTAGATCCTAGGAAATTTGATAGCTGTGACCATCCTTATATTACCAGATACAAGTTATAAGCTTTCATAGCACTTTTCCTGTTTTTAATTAGATTATAAGAGCCTTGCCAGTGTTGCAAGCATGGATCAAGATATCACATAATGTGAACAAATTGAAGTGGCAAATAAGTAGAGTTATTTGACTGAATTTATGGGACAAAGGGGCCTAGTGATAAATCACTTTGAAATTTTGCTTGGCTGGTAAGGAGTTGACATCCTGAATATTTGCACTATAGTTTTCATGCCACTGGTAAAAGACTTGGAGATGGTATGTCCAGCATGACACCCCATTATGCTGCACTAGTTGGTGACAACAATGGCATTGGTGGTTTTGCTGGTGAAAGAGTGTTATTACTGTCTGAAGTTGGGTATATGACTTTTTGCTGTGTTGGGCTCAGGCATTGGCATTGTGGCAGCTGATGTATTGACCTTTGCAGCATGCTTGGAGACCATAGCATGTGTGTATGTTGGTGCAGCATCTAGCTGTGCTTGTCAAAGTCTCTCCTCAGTGCACTCTCAAGCACCACAGCATGGCACTGTCAACAGTGAGCTTCCAGCCCAGCTAGTTGCACATCTCCTTCTCCATCTGGTTTATCTCCCAAAAATTGACATACCCTAGGCAATGATACTGCATGACTTGTTCAAATAGGTATCATCACAGATAACTTTGGAGGAAATCATAAGTGCAGAGATAAATAATAGATTGTCATGTCCTAATCACAATGACAACCCATATGCTCCTAATTGAGTTTCCAATCAATCCTGATGCTCTCTTCGCTCCTCTGATTCTCTGCCTCATCCCTGCCTTACTCAGGTCCACTCTGGTCCACTTCCATTTCTCAACTCATATGTTTCAGCCACAGACACTAGTCTTGCTACAAAAATCCTTTGTGTTCATACCTCAGATTATTACTATCACTAGCCTTATGCATTCTCTTACTCTAACCCACTTGATACTCCTTTTTACTTGGTATGTTTTATTATGCCTTAGTACAAATTTGGTATTACTCTGGATAACTATACTTTCTAGTATTTAAGTACCTTGATTGTACCACTACACTTCAGTTTGTTAATTACTACTGCTAGTTCCTCTTCACTGGCAGAGCCATCTCTGACATCCTCAACACTCTTTGTTCTCTCATCATCATTATTGCTCTTGCTTAAATCTCTGGTCAGGAAGCTGAGTTCAAGATCCTCTACCTCTGTTCAACTTTGCTAATTGTTATCATAAATTGAACATTAGAAATGAAGGGGGTGCAGCACATAAGCTGAAGCCACCATCTACTTTTGACCCCTATCTTTGACATAGCATGAGAACATGTTTCTGGAGATATCTCCAGAGCCTCCAGTTATTTTCCTTGCCCCTACCAAGTTATTACTTGCCTGGAAACTCTATGTCTTACCTGGAAACAAGTTCTTGACACAGATAGCCAGACAATCCTCACACCATGAGGAAACAAACCTTGAGGTGGTTGAACAATATAAGCTCTACCATAGTGACTGAAGGGCATAACTTCATCTAATGAAGCATGTACACAATGAAGTTTAGAAAACTTTTGCAAGGAGTTGGTAATTGATGTCAGTAACTCCAGGCATGTAAGCAGATGTGTTATGAATTGTGCACAGAGTTTCTGTTGCTAAATGTCTATAATAGGGGTTGGAGACTGTCTTACCTGTAGATGTTCTAGGTTAAATGGAATAGAATTCTCATCATTGTGATGACTGTATTTGCAGATGACTTGTCTCCAACTCCAGCTCCAGCACTACTGTCAATCAGGTTGTCCAGAGGATGGATTGGTGCTGACAATAGCTGCTCCTCTGGTTCTGGTTCTGGCACAGTGACAAAGCTTGCTGCTGTGTCTAGAAGCTCAGAATGCCAAGAGCTGAGAGTGCTATTGATCAGGGGACCAGTGTGACACTTTTTTGTCAGTGGTTGTAATATTCCTTTAGCTTTTCTCAAAGCTTCCAAGAGACAAGTGGTGTAACAAGTTTGTTAGTGGTCACTAAAGCTATTAGCTAGTGCAAAGGTTTTGCTGCATGTACATGTTTGCCAGGAAGTTTGCATGAGATGAGTCTAAGTTGAAATTAAGAACATGTCAAAATGCATCCCCAAGGGTAATTAGGAATAGAGGGGTATGCTAAGGTAGCATTACACTGGAGAAATGTTGGAAGAGTTAGAAGCAATGTCAAAAGATGTTTCCAATTGTAACACTATAAAATAGATGTCATCCACATTCTATAAATATCATGTGAGGTTATGATCTGTGACATACAGTGTACTACCACCAAATGACACACTATCATTATATGACACGATTGCCATTTATGGCCTCAATTCTTATCCAATAAATCTCATATTTTTCCGAATCCTTCTGTTAGCCATTAACTAGATATTTACCAATTTTCATACAAAAAGAACAAGAAATGAAAGATATAAAAAATGAATTACTGTCAAATATCCAGATTTGGCTGTGATTCAACTTTGGTAGCTACAAAAGTACAGATTCAGACCATACTACAACCCATTATGGCCTAAATCTTTACACTGTTTGATAGCCCTATCTAATTGACATTATATTGTAGAAAAACCTAGACAGTTGACATGCTTGTGCACCTGCACGATGCACTTTGTTGAGACGTGACTTCAAGACATAAGAAGTAAATATTGCACATCACCAAATACCATCCCATTGCTTTCTACTGCACACTACCCACTTCTCTGGATTCCCTGTGATGACTTTCTGTGCCTTATCTGAACACGTCAAGAAGATCAAGAAGTGTGTTGCAAGGGAGGCATATCTGAGAGAAGCTGTCAGGGTGTATGGATACAAGCAGACAAGGGAGAACCCAGCTGAGCTCAGGAAAGTTGCTCACCAGTTTGCTGTTCCTTTCAAGACATTATCAGAGTGGATCAAGCATGGTGCAAATCTGGGACAGGCCAGTGAGAATAAACTCAAAGTGAAACCACTGAAGCTCAATGGAAAGAAGTGAAGGATGAGTACAATTGGAAGGTGGAAGAATAGCAAAAATATTGTGAAAGACTTACTGAGCAGGGAAAGCCAAAGACCCAGCACCCGAGGAAGCCCAGATGTCCTCTGAAACAGACTGTCATTGATGCTTTGAATGGAATGTCTTCAAGCAGTTCTAGCAATGTTGTTGGGCATGGTGAGAATGATTTTGAGGTTGCAGAGGGCCAGATTAGTGATAGGGAGGTCAGTGATGAAGGGGATGGTGTTCAAGAGGGTGCTGGAGGGGATGAAGACAATGAAGACAATGAGGACAATGAATGGGGGTCATGAGACATGGTCACTAATGAGGTTGGATGCAGTTGTCACATGATTGCAACAGTGTGTCATTTCATCAACTTTGGCCATTTTGCAGGCTCCCACACTTTGACACTATATGTACCCTTATTCCTGATCATTTTCCTCCAAAAAAAAATCAGTTTACTCTCAATGTAGTCTACAATCGTATAATGAACTTTATTTTGTCTAAATTCCAATTTTGAGTCTATAAAACAAGAAATATACTTTGGTGTGTCATTTGATGGTAGTACACTGTAGATAGCAAATAAATCAGAAAAGTGATTTGAGATTGCTTAATATCATAGGGTCATGCAGGAGATCAATGGGTTTGGCCTGTAGAAAGTCTTTATTGGTTATTTTTCATGTTCATGAGAAATTTTGCACTTATCAGAGTGCTTGATCTTGAGCTGTTACCTCAGCTGGAGGAAAGACATTGCTGGAGGTGCAATCTACTTAATCTGTATGTACAAAAGCCTATTTTAGTAGCTATGGCTTGAATTCTTGGATAAAAAAAAAGTGGATGTACTCTTTGTTAAAGCAGCCTATTTCAAGCAATTCCTACTCAGCAGATGCTTAATAATGGGTTGATGACATGCTTTTGGCCTTAATGAGCATGTACCTTTCATATTGAAAATTGTCCCATTGGGCATGTCATGTTTGTATAATGTGGATGACATTTACCTTTTTTTTTTTTTTTTTGAACTGTTTTATTGCCTCTGAGGGCATAGACCTGCCTTGGCCTTGTACTACCTATACATGCCTGTAATAAAACCCCCCATTTGTGGTCCCCCACCTCTCTCCTCTCTCCCCTCTGTGATTCCAGTTGATCTCTGTATCCAAGAGGGCTCTCATGTCCCTCTTTCATCAGACCCAGCATTTCCTATGCTGTTTGAAACTCTCCCAGGATGGTTATTGCATTTGTTGGTGGATGAATGAAGGTATTTGTTGCTTGTTGTAAGTTTGACAATTGGTGCACCTGTCCCACAAATGGGAAGGTGGAGACATCTACCTTAGGTAAGAACCATCAGCTTCAGCTTATGTACTGCACCCTTCCAGTTCTTATGGGTTCTAACTTGCAATATGGTCCACATGCTAGGAGGAAGTTCTGAGGGGTCAGAAAGTTGTTGTCATCAACTTGGGGTTGGTGACAACTAGAGACAAGGTTTATTGTTAAGAGTGAGGTAGGACTAGTTGACCTAAGTCAAACCAGAAGAGAAGTTAGAGAGGGATCAGAAGGCAGAAAGGGTTGGAAGTCAGAATATGAGATAGACTAGGAACTCAGTAAAGAAGAGTGGTCAAAATCTAAGTTCATATTTGGATTGACTATACAGGACAGAAACTAGCTACTTAAATGCATTGTTAGTTAATTGTCTAACTAATCAAAGAACAATAACTAGTAATAACAAAGTTATAATGAAACTAGGAATCATAATAAGTATCAGAAATGTATGTAAAAGAGATATTGTTCTGATAGAGATCAGAGCATTGTTGAGCATAGAAATGGTAACAAGATGATAATAAACAGGGTATTGTGATTATCAGAAGTATTGGAATAAAGTTGGAAGGATTGGAAAATGTATCAGAAGTGTAGTTTGGGATTTTCAGTATATGACAAAACATCCAGAATGTTTTATGTACTTCTATACTTGCTGTGATCCATGATCCATAATTATGATTTACATGATGATGCTTAACCCACTGGCTCAAGCATCCATCAGATTCATCATCATCTGTAAGAAAACTGAATTTGTGAACTTCAACAGAATTTGAAACTTCATACTCACTGGTGGCAGTGTGTAACACAGAGAGTCAGATACCAGTGTCAGGAGTCAGGACAAAATAGCACCTTCCATGATGGCTAAGTTCTGAAAAATAGTTTGAAAGATCAGTATATATGGATGTAAAGAGCAGCCCAGGCTGCACTGCACTTATCTTTGCTGGCCTGTGAATGGTATAGAGCTGCTAATATGTCTGAAGACTCATGATACATTAGTCTTTTTTTTTTTTATCCTAGGGAAAATGTGTTATGCATGATGGTGCATCCTGCATCCATGATACATTAGTAGAACCCTGGATAGAGACCATAGAAATGGTCACTAATGTGCATTCTGATCTGCTTGAATAGAATGAAGAGAAGAATAAGAAACTGTAATGTACTTGCTAGTAGACTCTGAGTCAAGACTCAGGCTAAACTAAGTTTGACTAGTTCATGATGAGGACAAGCTGAGTTCAAGTTCATGGGTGAGGACAAGGAGGACATGGACAAGCTTAAAGCTTGTTGTTGTCACAACCCCAATTTCTTCTGACACTCTTCTGACACTCTGCTATGTCTCAAATATGCTTCTGCTCCTTTCTGCTCCTTTCCATTTCTTGCTAAACTCCAAAATATTGTTTTGATCATTTAACACTTACTTGTATAATGCTGTTCCCATGCACACTTCTGCTCTAGTACCTTTCTGCTACTTTTATTATATACAAGGACTTCTATTATTCCTAATCTCCATAATGTTGCTACTTTCATTTTCTCTATTACAATTAGCAATACTTTTATATAAGTAGCTCAGCTCTGTACTCTAGTCTCTAATTCAAATATCAACTATGATCCAACCTAGTCTTTCAAGTGAGTTCTTAATTTCTTTTCATATTTCAACTTCTGATTCCTTTCCAACTTCCTTTCTAGTTGACTTATGTTAACTAGTCTTATCTCACTGTTGACACTAGACTTTGTCTCCAGTTGTTGCCACCCAAGTTATCTCCAACAACTTTTGACCCCACAGAACTTCCTTTCAATATGTGGACCACATCTTAAGTTAGAACCCACAAGAACTGGAAGAGTGCAGCACATAAGCTGAAGCCAACAGTTCTTACCTTTAGTGATACAGTCAGAATCCTTTCTGACATCACTTTCAACTTTTCCAAAATAGCATTATCATAGCTATGACCCTTTAGCTTCTATTCACCTTTGGGAATGATTCTTAACAGTTGTTAGGCTTGAGAAGCTTCTTCAAAGCTCATTCAGGGCATTTTAGTGACCTGGGCTGTTCAAAGTCATCACTAGCCAAGTGGATAGTTGTTCTGATCCCAATGGATTAAGGTAGATCAAAGTGGATTAAATAATAAAATCATTTTTTTTCAGATACATCTGAGAGACAACTTCACCTGCATTCACTCTGGTAGCTTCAAAATAATTCAAACTCTTGATTTTTGGATTGCCTGACTTCATTGTCCTACTAGGTCAATGTCAAGGTAGGTTGAATGCTGCACATACTACTGAAGCTGTGTCACATGTTTTCCCACACCAACATACAAAGCACCTCCACCACCCTTTCCTCCATGTGCCTTCCTTCCCATCTCCCCAACCATCTATGTCCTTGCATACCATCTCAGGTTGGCCACATTCACACACCTGAGGCATGTAGGTTACCATTATTACTATCACTATGTACTAGTGATTGTCAGGGAAACATTATCACAAGGACAAAGCCACAAAACAACAAGAGTGAAGAGAGAATAGGAATGATGAGAGAGAGAGGATATAGGCTAAAGTGGGATCAATGGCTTATAGCTGGTTCAGACTTGATAGTGGGAATCATAAGAGATCAAAGCTGAGGCTAGCTACTGTACATGGAGGGTTTATAAACTATTAGCTATTACTTCTAGAATACTTTAAAGAGATGATTAACTACTGTACAACTAAGCTGAATAACCATCTGTTATCTATAACTGAGTAAGCCTTAGCTGGTATCTGACTTAGTAAACCTCTGACTCAGAACTGGATTATCTATATTCCATGAGTTATCCACACTCCATGGGTCATGTATATTTCAGGAATGTGGTGAACCCTGAAAATGATTCTGAAGTGAATAAATTGTGTATATAAGTTAATCAGTTACATATTCTCTGAGATCTGCTCAGGCTCAGGCCAAACAACAAGGAATATGTGTGCAATGTTTTTACATGATGATAGAACTAATAGAAGATGTATGATAATCATGAGATAATGAATAAATGGATTCTAGATACCAGTCCTTGTAAGGAGAGAAGATGATCCACTAAAATGAAATGAAATGAATTACTTGACAGGATAAAAGAGCTCATGCTTATGCTAACAAAGTGTTCAGTAGAAAAGGTGTGAAGAGCTTCCAAGAGCAAGATTATTAGTTTGATTCAGTTGCAAAGTAAAGTGTGATACACATCTAACTCACCTATGTCTAAGTTGATGTTAAGTAGGCAGCCTGTTGTGATGCTTGGTCTATTTCTCTTACAAGTGCTGTAATACTTGCTTGCAGTGCTGCTATTTTTTTAAAAGTTTTCTCCAATATGGCATAAGCCTCCAAGGTTGACTGAAGTTGAATAAGCATCAAGCTGTAACTAGTTTTCACCTGCTCTTGTAATCTCTTAATGGTTTAATTTCTTGGATTGCCATCACAATAGAGCCAATCATGAGGTCTAGGATGGGAATATCTGAGGTAGGATCTGTGAAGGTAGGATTTATTGCCAAGTAAGTGAGTATATTATCAGTGTGCTGTTTCTTTTGATTTATTCAGTTATATAAAAGGAAGTAAATAAAATCCATTAAAATCACACCACACTCACTGCTTGCATAGATGGGTCAATAAGTTCTGAAGTAGGTGTATGTGTCTGCTCTAAGACATTGACATGTTTATTGATAAACCTCTTGAACTGCCCATAAAATGACATCTAGTTCTAATTCTGATGATTCTGCAACTACAACTCTGCACTTGCTGAGATTTGCTGGTTTCAGCATTGGCACAAGGTTGATACTGCCATTCTTTGTTATAGACATGCTGTATTGTGGCAGCTGATTAATAACTAACTGCTGATTATGCTTATGCATTGAAGTTGGTCCAATGATTGAACACAGGGAATATCATTGAAGAAAGGAGAGGGGAAAGAATGATAGAATCATTGCTGGCAAGCCCTTGAGTGCTAGGTTCAAGTTGGGCCATCACTCATGCTGCACACTGTACATACTCAGCTTAAGCACCCAGGTCTCATTGCATGATTTCAAATGAATATCTGGGAAAATGGAACCAAATCCTCATGTAGATAAGTACATAATTTGTGCTGGCAAGCATGCTGTAAAATGGTGCAAACTGACTGCAAGCAACTCATAATAAACTATCAGCCTAGTATCACCTTTTTATACTATACTATCATCATCTGGCTTGTTGGACATCCCCACATATCAGAGAGTCATACACTGTCATACTCCATGTCTAAACTCCACTCAACCTGTCAGGTGTGTCAAAGCCAAACAAGCATCAAGTGTACACATCATCCCTATATCAAATCAAACTCAAATGTGGCAGCTAACAGCATGCATGACATTTGAAAGAGGCAGCCATTTTTCAACATCTTAACTTCCAGTTTGTTTACACAGTAAAATTTGCTTTGGAGGACTCATATAGTATATAAAAGGCTATGGGCAAAATTCAAATGAGATCAATAATGGGGAAATTATGATATTAAGGAGTGTCTGGCATGTGGGGGTGCTGTCAAGACCTAAAACATGGCCAGACAGAATGAATGATATAGCTTAGGCATGAGTCTTATGATATACAATGATGAGAGATAAGGTAGGATATTGGCTTCAGCTGACATGCTGTGCCACCCACTATCCTAGTCCAGTATTTATAATAGACAAGAAGTGAGGATAGATATTAGAATAGTCAACAAAAGCTCAGCTCATTAATGAGGGGACAAGAGTATGGCTGAAGGTTGGCCAAAGTGGCTAGAGGATCAGAGAAGTGGACAAGAGAGCAGAGAGTGTATCAAGCCAGAAAGCAGATTGGTGGTGCAATTAACACATGTGAAATACTGTGCCAGAAAGCACACAATAATCCAACTAAGCCAAATGGTCACTATGACTGGTTACAGTCATAGGTATTCCCAAGTCATATATGCAACTCAATATCACACATTCACCAACCAATGGAATGGTATGTGACAACAAATTAAAGGACTACAACTTGGCAAGTTGAGGAGTGACATGACAGGTGTCTAACAAGATGTGTGATGATAGTGCTTATAGTAAGCTGGCAATGACTAGCTCAGAGATCTGAAGTTACAAATACTGCAAAATAAATTGAAATCAATTCCTTTATGTACTATTGATCATGATGGAGCTTGTTATTAATAGCTTTGGAAGGCTTGAAGTTCTATCAATCTGATTCAGAAGTGCCTTACATAAAGTTGTACCTATACATAGTCTATGTTAATATTGGCCCTCAGATGACTATAAACTCAAAAATTCTGGAGCAATTTGTTGGTGCTTGGCAACAGCCCCTAAATGGCACACAAGGATGAGGCATGGTGCCAATAACTGTTCTCAATGAGTTAAAAATAACCTCTGAGGGAAAAGTAATGATATCAGAACACTTGGCTCCAAACTAGCCAAGAGTCTGGTCACACTCACATATGGGAAGTTCAGGTCAAATTCCTAGTGTGAAGTACTCCTGTTCTTCTTTTGCTCTTCCTTATCATAGTATGCTATTATAACTCCTAAGTGTGCCTTATCTGGCTCATACACATCTACTCACAGAGGCATGCTGAGGCCACATGTTCTGGATTTAGATACATCATCAAAGATATTAATAATCTGCTATTAATAGAAGTAGTATGAGCAAGACTGCTAATCTAAATAGTGGGATTACTGCAGCTAGTAGTACTTAGTAGGATTACCATTACAATAAAATTTCAACACAATTTGAACTTGCTGCCAGCCCTCTGAATGATCTTGAGCAAACATGATCACAGTCAGGTCTATAATAAATAGAATCATGCTAAATATAAATCAGTGGAATCCAAACTTGACATCTGAATATTGTCACTCTGGTCAGGTTTTTTCTTCTCTCAGCCCTAATGTATTCAGTGAAGTTGAAGTACATGCACTTACCATGTCAACTCTAATTAACACTACTCTGGCCAGGTCACTATTGTGATATTAAGTGTGATCATGGAAAGCTTTTAAGACATCAATACTACTCAGTTTTACTCCACTTCTTCACAGTAGACTCAGCTGCAACAGACTCACCTCCTTGTGTGCTTGTGCTTGTGCTCAAAATGTCATCCTCTAAGCATTCCACCATTGGAATTCAGTGGAAAAAGGATCCAATTCTTTCCTGTTTTTTAAAACCTTACAATATGATGTCCAAGTTATGTTTAAAAGTCAGCACAAACAGTTGCCTTGGTGCCAGACCCAGACACAATCATCATTTTGGTGTCTGCAACAGACATGGCACAGAAGTGGAATCATCTGATATCTTATTAGAAGAGGTGGTGTTAGATGACTCACATTCTCAGCATGCCCTGCAACATCTAGTGGAAACATTTCTAGACATTGTAAGGTTGTATGATATTTGCTCTTACACTCTGGAAGCACTAAACAATACTCCTTGCAATTTACAAGCATTTGCAGAGAGCATGAATTGGAAGAGGGTGAGTGGGCATGAACTTTGAATAGAATGATTTACTGTCAGCTTGCAATGGTTTCTCATTTTAAGTTGCAAGTTCTAGACAAAGTTCAACCACTGGTGCTAGTTGACAATTCAATGTGGCTGTGACTGTGCAATCCCCACCCCATAGTGATCTGTCATTGTCATCACCACCACTGCCACTGCTAATGGTAATTCACTGACTATGGCCATTGCCAGTAACACCAAGCTAACCATTGCCTGTACCACTGACTCATCCTCCTCCTCTTGTAGAAATGGAAGCCATGCCTCATATATTTGTTATATCTTCATATTTAGAAAGAGCCTCAATTGACTTGTCAGCACCAGTTGTAGCACTGTCAAGAACTTGTTTCTGGATATGACCTAGACTCTCCAGGCAAGTAATAACTTGGTAGGGGCAGTGGAAATAACCAGAGGCTCTGGAGATATCTCTGGAAACATGTTCTTGTGCTACATCAAAGATAGGGGTCAAAAGTGAATGGCAGCTTCAGCTTATATGCTGTGCCCCCTTTGTTTCTAACATCCAATTTACAGATATGATCAGCAAAGTCAAACAGAGGTAAGGGATTGCAAACTCAGCTTTCTGACTGGAGATTAAAGCAAGAGTGATAATAATGACAAAAGAGCAGAGAGTGTTGAGGATGTCAGAAGTAGCTTTGCCAGTGAAGAGGAACAAACAGTAGTAATTAAAAAACTGAAGAGTAGTGGTACAATCAAGGTACTTAAATACTAGAAAGTATAGCTACCCAGAGTAATACCAAATTTGTACTAAGGCATAATAAAACATACCAAGTATAAAAGAGTATCAAGTGGGTCAGAGTAAGAGAATGCATAAGGCAAGTGATAGTAATAATCTGAGGTATAAACACAAAGGATTTCTGTAGCAAAACTAGTGTCTGTGGCTGAAATGTATAAGTCAAGAAATGGAAGTGGACTGGAGTGGACTTGAGTAAGGTGGAGATGAGGCAGAGTGTCAGGAGAGTCAGGAGAGTGTCAGGATTGATTGAAAGTTGAATAGAAGCATATGGGTGGTAATCATGAGCAGGATATGACAAGCACCAGTTCCAGTTCCATTTGTGTCATCAGCATTAGTTGTATTATTGCTAGCACCAATTGTGTTGAAGAAGGAAGATGCTGCCACCAGGAGTCAGGATTCATCTCAGTTTATTCAATTTCAAATGTCTCATGATAACTTTGCAGAAGCACCAACTCTTGCTCACCTAGATGCATTGGTAATGTATTTAATAAAAATAATGCCATAGACATATGACTGATAGCCATTGTTTCTAGTTCCAATATCCAAATGATACACCTACTCTTTACAAGTCTATATCCTTCATAGTAAGCTTTGAATTGCAAGGACTCTCATTAGCACTGTGTTTGTAAACAATGACTCTAATCCTCCCACTGCTATTGTTACTCAGTATGATACTTTGCATTACATTTATTACCAGCAGATCAGGAACAGTGATGCCCCCTGGGCATCTCACATTGATTGGCAGCTCTCTAATCTATGAGATGAATTTTTTTCCCATCTTCTAAAAGCAACCTTGAAAATCATGAGTTGGACTTCAGATTTTGGAAACCTAATCTATCTGAGACATTCACTGACTCTCCTTCCCAGGCTGTCAATAAGAACACCAGATTATCCACCAGTTTTGAAGTGTTTTTCATTTTTGTAAAAGAGTTGTTCTCAAGGATTTGGTCTGATTATCTTGAGCACAATCCAGAGGCTCTTGCATCAGAAACATCTCTACTCCTTTCTCACAACATCCTGAAATGTAAGTTACCTGAACTGTCTCCAACTATTTTATGAATTAGAATCCTTCACAGGAATGGGACCAAATGTCACTGACATGGCCGTTAAAGTATTTCAAAATTCTTACCTTCATTATTTGCAGAAAAAGTGTGCACATTGATATCAACAATTTGTTGATTATGTGTGTGTTTATTCAGCAGGTGCTGCAGGTCTCAAGAACCTTGAACACTGAAGCTGGTTTTTCCAGCAATATGGACCAAATTCAAAGTAACCAAGTGGTACTTGAAATGCATATTTTATTGGGTCCCAATATTGAATTTTGACAGATGCACTGCTGCCAAGCTATGTATCAGATGAAGATGACAAAATTCCCTGCTAGATCTTCACAGACTGGCCATATTTTCTCTATGACTGTGATTGGGTTAAGCCATCTCCAGAGTATCCAGTATGTTCCCAAAAATTTTCAAATACTACATTATGCTGTGATGTTAATATATCTGAATTATTTTAGCATGGGAAGTGAGAAATCAAAGCACCCTTTGCCTCAAGGCTAATTAGTAGGTTTATGATGAAATGGTCAATTCTTTGATCCTTCCTCATTGGATCATCACATTCAGTGTTGTCTATTACCTCCCAAGGTACAACCTACTGCAGACTTAGGGAAGCTTACATCTTTATGTACACATTTGTGTGAGTGTAAATATCATTGACTTGTTGACTATTCCTGCTATTAATACTGTGCTATGATGCTAGATCCTCAGATTTGGATATATAATCAAGAACTTCTACTCCAAATATATTGAAAGATGTTCATTGAGTTACTGCAACTTTTTAGATATTATCCCTCTACTGATCAAACCTAGACCCTTAAAACCTATATTTCTCAGCTCTTGGATCAGTAGTCACTGAACAAGTGAGTCTTTTAAATGGCTGATTTGGCTATATTGACACCTCATGGCTGCTAGGTTCAACAAGGTCATGGAAAGGCCATGGAATCAGGTTGCCACAGATCAAATGCAGATTGTCAAAGTCTCTGAACAGCCTAAGCCTGTTCAAACCCACTGGAGTATTTGGAGATTCAAATTAGAGGAATGGAAGGGACTTTTTTTTCTTTTTTCTTTCCTCTATGCTGATCACTGGTTTTCATGGCCCATTCTACCTATAATTGAGCTTTCTGCTGCCTTGAGATTCAGTCTTCCTATGTAATGCTAGCATCTTGGTGATTTAACCACATTATTGCTTACTCTTTTCACTAGTGTAGGGACCAAATGGATTGGCATTTACTGGATCATATCCACAGATACATCAACCAAATGCTAATTTTGGTTATTTGTGGATAATAATAGTTATTCATATTTTATGTGGGTAAACCAGGTTATTTTTAGTTATTTTGGATCTCCAATATGTCAAACAAGCACCCTGAGGTGTTGAGCTTACTCACAAGTTCCTGTCTTTCCCTGACCATCTCTGACCATCCCTATAGTCTCCCTGCATGTACTGTCCATTGTTTGATTGCTTATCATGCCTTCAAGAGGTAAGGATACATGCTGAAGTGGAGATTCAGCACTAGCACCACCTGCAACTCCTCAAGAATTACCTCCTGTCAGACCCAACCCTCTGACTATTCCTGTTTGGCAGACTGTCCCCATTTTCCCTCCTGCTCCTCCTGCTCTGTCACACCATACTTGTCCACAGACCAACAATTTCCCATCTAGGGAAGAGTTTCCAGAGCCATCTAATGGACCTAGCTCTGGTGATGATGCCCCCTCACATTATTGTTCCATCTGTGTTCATCTCTCCTACTAAATGACACTAACATAAAACTGTATCAATTATTAACAAAATGTCTGATATTGAAGGGAGGGGTATGAATAATCAAGACATAATTAGTGAGTATCCTATATATATGAAATTCAGAAATGAAATTAATACTACACAAGATGCTATCCTGATGACATAGAGATACAGGCATACAATCATTGTAATCTGACTCTGCATTGAAATTTAAAAGATAATGGAATATCTCTATCACTGGACTTCATCTTTACATGTAAAACACATCCAGAAAACCATCCTTCTGTCCAAGCTAGAGTATGCATGCAGATTGGTCATGACATTTCATGAGATTTGATTAAACAAACAACATCAGACACATTGATTTTTGTTTAAATAAACACTTTTAAGCAACTTAGACCTGTGAAATTTGGCCAATAAGGGAATATTAAAATATGTTTATATGTAACTGGTGCTTAAAAATGTTTAAAGGTAAACACTGTTTGAACTACCTATCTTGACAATTAATGAAATATGTACCTGACAGGAATTAAACACTTGACCAAGCAGCAATCAAATGAGAGGCAGCAATATAACAACTGAGCAACAAGGCCTTATAAAACAACCTCATTAATATTACTTTATAGCATCATCCCTTATAGTGATTGAACAGTTTTGTGTGAAACAGAGCTTGAGAGCAAGTTTCAAAATGAAAATGTGCAATGTTTGCATATGAATACAACCTTATGTGCAACAGAGGTTAGTGTACTACAATTAAGTTCCTGTAAGAGTTAACTCAATAAATTAATATTAGTATAGCATCTTCATAAACCCTTCTGGCTCAGTTGTTATATCACTGGCATGGTGATGTGTCCATTAGGTTGAGTGTTCAATTCCTATGAGTCACATATTTTCAATATTAAATTTGTCACTTAAACAGTATCTAAATTGCAAATATTTTTAAGCACCATTTAAATTTAAATGTAACTTAATCCATATTTCTGCTCCCTGATGCTACTTAAAAGTGTTTATTTAAACAAAAGTCAATATGCATGATGTTGATTGTTTAATCAATTCTCATGAATTTACTGATTGGCCATGGAACAAGCAATCTGATGCATGCCTGCAGAAACAGAGAATACATGCCCCCAAAGCTGCTCTCTCTGCCAATTATGTTGCTTACTCTAAAGATGCTCATTGGGCTATAATTTCTCTGCAATGTGCAAAATCCTCTCATCTAATTAATTCTGTTCTTGATGAGGATCATCTCAGGGAGGTTCAAATGCTTTGTCCTGACACTAAAATACCTGGTCCCATGACTGTTCAGTGTGATCTATCCAATATCTATGAGCAAATGTCAATTCATGTATGAAATTATTTTATGATATGGAATATATTTTTATGCTCACCATGAATATACTAAAAATTATGGATATAGCAATTGAACAGTACTATCCATATTGTACTTGATGGATGGACTGCACCATTTGTTGCTTCATATCTTGGCCTTGTGATTGTCATGCATGAGCAAGGAAGTATTCATCATTCAGTCTTGGAATTTATTCAGTATGTCTTTCATCTCCCTTGTTGTCCTGGTCAATGCAATAGTTTAGATTAACAAAAAAAAAATAATGGATTTTACCTTGCAAAACAGACATTTGAATGTCTCACACAATTTGATCTCTTAAAGTATGTAAGCTCATAGAATTTAGCAATAATAACTTATACTAAAACTTTTGTTAGCTACTTGGTTTTTGCATGGACAATGCAAGCAACTGCCATTATCTTGCTCTTGAACTTGCAAAACTTATTCCAAAATTTTGGGATGCTAATGCATGACTATGATGCTTGACTCACATAATCAATTTGATTGCAAAGGTGAATCTATTTTGATTATGATTGATGTTAAAATTGATGTTGTGATTCAATTAAGGCTTTCATCTCTTTCTTCTTCAAGAAGCCAAAGCTGAGGAAATCCATCAAAGTTGTATCTGAAAGTACCTTTCCTCTATCTGAAGATGATGCTAAAGAGATCATTCCAGAGTCTGGGACTGAGGCAGAGGATGATGATGCTGTTATTCTTGATGAAGCTGCAGTTGATTCTGAGGCTCTATAAAATAATGCAGATGAGGGTCAGACTGCTCATGACAATGAAGTCATCAAATCTTCACATGATCAGGCTATTGCAAAAATGCACCAAGAGGATGTAACTATGTCATGTGAAGAAGAGAAGATGGCATTAAGGATCTTTCCTGCAGTGTGTACATTTTACATTTTCTTCTCACTGATATAGCACTTGCACTTGCACCACAGGCTGCTGGTCTTACCCACTGCATTCATGATAATGGTGAATTCAATCAAAATTTTCAAGAACTGATAGATGCAAATGAACACCTTGCAAAAACTAAGTAGGCTCTAGACTGTCATGTTCCAACATGCTGGAACTCTGACTTTAACTGTATTTCTACTCATGTTTATTTTAAGGATATTATTCAAGCCATGACTTGTGTCACCTCATTGAGCCTCAAAGCTTATAAGCTCAATGATGAGCAATGAAGTCTATGTAATTATATTATTAATGTGTTAGAGGTGAGTTGATAATTCAATCTTATTACTTATATAATACTTATATCTTTAATTCAGTTTACAAGGATTTAACAGAACTTCTTATTGTTGATGCTATTCCAATGCTATTTCTCCTAAGATAGGATGACTTTTGTGGTCAAAGACAACTCAGCTGTTTCAAGTGACGATAATAGTTTTGATGATAAATCAGGAGAAGAAGAAGAGACACCAGCTGTAATTAAAATTGCAGCAAAAGCTTTGATTTTGATGATTAATAAATATTTGAATTTAATCTGAAATTGTGAGATTTATGTTCTTGCAATTGGTATGTTTTCATATAATTTATTTGTTGAATTTGGTGTATTAATTGCTCTATAATAGTTATGTGTCTAAATCAGAAACTGAAATGGTTTAAAGATCATGAGCTGGATGCTACTGAATCAGACAAATAAATAAAATGGCTACTGACAAATGGACAGTACCTTATGCCCCCAAGGAAGCTGAAACTGCTGCACAGGAGAAAAAGAAAAAACTGAGGCAATTGTAATTCAATTTCATGATTTTCACCTCACTAATAAAATAACATAGGTTTGATTTAAATGGGCAGCTCCTGTTCCAGCATCCAAGGACAAATTTCCCCTTGACCCCATTCAATGCTATCTGAAAGATATCATTGTTCAGAAGAAGGCAATTGTTGAAGCTGATGGTCACATGAAATATTGGTTTCAAGCTTTAAAAATATGCCCAACTGTGTCCCAAATAGCAATGGACTTCTGCTCTGAACCAGGTAAATTTTACCAATTTTATACATGCCACTATTAATTTAAATGATTTAATATAGCTACTTCTGTTGATGCTGAACAAGCTTTTTTTGTTGGGTGATGTCAGATGAACTTCATTTAGCACAATATGAGTTCTCAGACTTTCAAAGCTTGAATGGCAGTTGGATCATGGAGTGGATCATCACTTGACCCTGGTTTACCTGCAATTGCAAAGATGGTACATGAGCAAAGAGCATCTGGGTAGAGCTAAAGTTTTGGAACATTGTTGATATTTGAATTCAGTATGCCAGTTTCCTGGTTTGCTGTAATTGTATCATCATGATTACCAATCTTATAGTTACAATTCTTGCTTATATCTATTAAATATGAATTCTCTGACTTTTTGCCTCTCTAATGAGCCCCAAATGAAGGCAAATGGGCCAGAACTGACCACACAGTGTTGTTTGTCATTCCACAGCACTCTTTAGGTGCTCTCAGGTGCAGATAGGTATGAATGAACTAGATTTGGTCAATCTAGTCCATATCTGAACCACAGCAGTCATAATCCATGGATTAGTCACAGATCACAACTGGATCTATCCATGATAATCCCTACACTAGTAATCTTATTGGCAATTGGTTTAGTTTGTTCCTTGTGTTATTGCATGCTGACTCACCCTACAATCAGTGGAAATTCCATGGACAATCCAAAATGTGTGTTGACTTTTGGATCTATCAAAGAAATTCTTCCATGGAAAGTATCTTCTGTGCAATCATATTCAAATATTATGTTTTTGCTAATTGTACATGCAGCCTAAGGCCTGAGGTTCCTCAGTGTTGAGCAACAGATGATCAGTGTTTGGCAATGGCATTAGATTGTCAGAGGCATGCCATGTTCCATGTATGTAAGCAGTGATAAACTCAAATCAACTGCTGTCACTTGTATTGGACATTAGATTGCCACATCACTAGTATGTGTTGTGAAAATCAGAAATTCATGCAAATGGTATACAAGCAGCATGGGGTAAGTGAGATTCTTAAGCATCTTTTACATGTCACTGACATGATATATCATCTCTAGTTTTGTCACTGTTCCTCTCCTTTCCTTGTTTGTGGAAAATTGAGCACTATTTGGCTGTTAGTTGAGGTCACATCATTCTGGATGCAGGCCAACTAAGGACCTGCATTGTCTTGATATAATACAGTATATTATCCATAATCACCTTTGTCAGGTAAGCAGCAGCTGGAAGTAGAGGATTTTTAGTAAGCAAATCTTTCATGAACCAACTGCAACAATGCAAGCCTGACTTTTGCTCTAGCAGGTGCTGAGATGACATTGCTTTTGTTTATAGAATGTAGCTTAATTTCAGACAACAATGAATACTGGCAATGAGACAAGTTTCTATATAGCAGTAAATTGCTTTATAGAAGCAAGTTGAAAAGTATGCAATACCCAATCAATCTGAGTGATTCCAAGGCTGATAACTAAGCATCTGACAGTCACCTTCAGACTGTTTGTCTGCAGGTTCTATCTCTGCATCACTGGGATGTTATCATCATCACTGATCTTTTTGCCCTTGGCATCCTTAGCAAGAACCAACACAATCTTCTTGTTTGTTTTCTTTGTGTACCAAAGAACTAACTCAAACTTGTGTTGCATCATAAACAAACTGCATTTGCAGTTTGTAATGCACTCCATAAGTCTGCAGAATTTGTCTTCAGTTATTCCAGGATTATTCCAAGCATTTAGTTACATTATTAGTCCCAAATTGGTCAATGGTTGTCTTACCACTGGCAAGACTGGCTTCAATGCATGCATTTGCTTCACTTCCTCAGAATCATTGATGTCTATAAAGCCTGATTTCAATATACATGAAAGTGAATAATATTTATTCTCACCAAGCATCACATATGACCTCTTCAATGGTCATTTGGGTACAATTGATCTGGACACAATTGACTTAGAAAATAGCCTATAAAAAAGTTGTTTCTCTAACATTTGGATAAGGGGAGCTGGAATTTTGTTGATCACACCTTCAAAAGAACTTGTCAACATCACCATCTGAAAAATCATCAAAGACAGGTCTACTTACTCAGTGCAGTATACATATTTATGAGAACACCTGGTCTTATATATATGTGTTCCAATAAGGCTGAAACCAATTAGAAAAGTGTGTTCTATTGCTAGATATTAAGCTTTGACACAAATCCATAGATCTGTGTAGCCACATTCATTATTAGCTCAAGCAGCAATATACTCACCAGTATAGGGACCAGGAGTGGCAGGTTGATAAATTGCTGTCTCAACCCAGGCATTTGCATTCAGGATGGTGCAGAGGCAGCAAGGTCTGAAGAAATAAAGCAATGAGTCACATTAATTTTACCAGCAAAAGAAGACACTCACCAATGCTATAGACCTAGATTTCCTGTTTGTGAGTCATACTGCAGCATGGCATTGAGATTTTGCTTGAAGCAGTCTCTATAGCATTCCACAATAACTTGTATACAGTAATCCAGTAAATTCATGAGATATTATTAAACAATCAATGTCAGGCACATTGACTTTTGTTTAAATAAACACTTTTAAGTAACACTGAGGGGCAGATAATGTGGATTAAAATTTGTTTAATTTAAATAATGTTTAAAAATATTTCCAGTTTAAGCACCATTTACATGACAAATTTAAATAATAAAATATGCTACTAGCAAGAATCAAATATTTGACCTGCTGGATACATCACAGCAACAGCAATATAACAACTGAGTTAAAAGGGCTTATGAGGGCATGATACTAATATTCATCTATTGTATTAGCTCTTATAGAAACTCAACCATAGCACACTCTAACTTTTGTTGCATGCAAAGCTACATTTATGTGCAAGCATTGCACATTTCCATTTTGAAACTTGCTTTTAAGCTTTGCCTAAACATTAATGCTTATTGTCAAGAACTCATTTCCAGGTAAAACCTAGAGTTTCCAAGCAAGTAATAACTTGGTAGGGGTGGGGAAAATAACTGGGGACTCTAGAGATATCTCCAGAAATGTGTTTTAGAGCTATGTCAAGGAGAGGGGTCAAAAATGGACAGCAACTTCAGCTTATGTGCTACAATCCCTTTGTTTCTAATGTCCAATTTACAGATAACAATTAGCAAAATTAAACAGAGGTAAGAGATCATGAACTCAGCTTCCTGACCAGAGATTTAATTTGAGAGCAATAATGACAACAAGAGAGGATTGAGAGAGTAGAGAGTGTTGAAGATGTCAAAGATAGCTTTAACCAGTGTGGATGAAACTGGTAGAAGTAGCAATTAACAAACTCAAGAGTAATGGTACAATCAAGGTACTTAAATACTACAAAGTATAGCTACCCAGAGTAATACCAAATTTATAATAAAACATACTAAGTAAAAAGGAGTATTGAGTGGGTCAAAGTAAGAGAATGCATAAGGCAAGTGATAGTAATAATCTGAGGTATGAGCACAAAGGATTACTGCAGCAAGACTACTGTCTGTGGTTGAAACTTATGAGTCAAAAGTGGAAGTGAACCTGAGTGAACCTGAGTAAGGCAGAAATGAGGCAGAGTGTCAGGAGAGTGTCAGGATTGATTGGAAACTGGTCCAGAGCATATGATGGTTATTGTGGCTGGGATATGACACTCATGAACACTACTTAAACATATTTTATAGCAGACAATTTGATAGGCAACCTGAGTGTATAGAAGACATTTAAATTGCAAACTCAGCTTCCTGACTAGATGTCATATCCTGTTCCAGCCATCACTCATCATGATCATGTCACACCCTCAATTTGCCACAATCCCAAGTCTTTGCAGCTGAGAGTTGGCTGTGTCAGCCACATCTTGGCCAAATATGCATTTCAGATATTCCATATTAAGTCTCTATTTTGTACTAGTCTCTTTCCAAGCTCCTTATCTATTATATTCACACTGTCCTCTAGTCATTCATCTCAGTCTCTATGCATTTCTTTACTCATCTGACTTGCTCTCCATGCTGTAAACACAACCTGACTACTACATCCACATGCTTCATGATTCTTCATTGTACTTGGTATTAGATAGCTTATCTCTAGGATTATTATATAAGTTATAGTACTCAAGTTGTAGTTCTTTAGTTTATTAATTGCATTTTCAATCTGCTTTTTAGCTTGATACACTCTCTACTCTCTCAACCTCTTGTCCAATCCTCTGGCCACTCTCAGCATTTTACCCTCCCCCACCTGTTCCTGGAGTTCTACTCAAGTTCAACTGGAGTCTAGGACTCTTACTGGAGTCCCAAAGCCCTGCTGGAATCCAGCTGGAGTTCAGCAGGACTCCAGCAAGACTCCAACTAGATCAGTCAAACTTATTAATAAAGATAAATATGACTACTTTAACAAATCACAGTACAACTAAAGTCTAGGTAGAATCCACTCAGAGCAATGATTTATAATTTAAATAGAAATTTAAAGTTACAAAACATCACTATTAGAGTGAATTTAACCCATAACCTCTGCACTTCTGCTTAAGTAAGAATGGTCAGGAGCACTCTAACCAACTGCACCATTGATCCATTGGAAATCTTGCAGCATAAAGTTCACATATTAACTCTTCTCTGTAGGTGTATACCATAAATTAAATTGCAACCCAAGTAAACCATATTTGGAACTTATTTTTTTAGCTTAAATGTATATAAATTTAGGGTGTTTAGGATATAATTTATTTTGTAATTTATTTTGATTATTATATATTTTTAAATAATTATTTACATAAAATAAATTAAAAATAAATAAATACAAAATTGAATGTGATAATCCCCAAAAAATACATGCATATATAGATGGCCTATTTTCCCACCTATTATCATATCCCATTCTAGCCATTACTTGTCACCTGTCATGTCACACCTCAACTCACCACAATCCCCAAGTCCTTGTGACTGAGCCTCAGCCATGTCAGCCACATCTTAGCCAACTATATGTTTCAGATATTCTATATTGAGTCTCAATTTCATATTAGTCTCTTTCTAAGTTCCTTATCTCATATATTTATGATGTCCTCTAGTTATCTATCTGTCTCCATGCATTCCTCTGCTCATCTGACTCTTGCTCCATGTTGTAGACACAACCTAACCTCTACACCCACATGCTTTGTATGTCTTTATTGAACTTTGTACTAGATGGCTTATCTCTAGAGATAGTATACAAGTAGTAGTATTCATGTTGTAATTCTTTAGTTTCTTAATTGCATCATCAATCTGCTTTCTGGCTTGATACATGCTCTATACTCTTGTTTGAACCTCTGGCCACTCCAGCCAACCTTCAGCTGAACCTCAGCTGAATTCTTGTTTCTCATCAACAAGCTGATCTCTTGTTATTTACCTTAACATCTGTCCTGGTTTTTGTTATTCTAAATACAGGATACTGGGTGGCACAGCACATAAGCTGAAGTCAATGTCCTACATTGTCTATTGTCTTTGCATATCATTGGACTCACACCTTGGCTGTATAGTCTCTCCTGTCTGGCCATGTTCAGGTCTTGACAAATGAGCTGAGCTCTTGTTTTCTTACTCTGACCTCTGTCCTCATCATTGTTCTATTCTAAATACAGGACTAGAATAGTGGATGGCATAGCACATAAGCTGAAGCCAACATCCTACCTTGCCTCTAGTCTTTGTGTATCATTGGACTTGTGTCTCAGCTTTATTATCTGTTCTACCTGGCCATGTTTCAGGTCTTGACACTGGAGATCAGTTAGGAGAATCTCTGGAGATCAGAGATTGAGTTGAGGGTGATAACAATGATAAGAAAGGATGGAGAGGTAAGAGGGAGTTGAGGATGTTATATGTAACTTAGCCAGTGTGAGTTGAAAGCTAGTAGTAGTTAACAAACTGAAGAAACTATAGTACAATTGAGGTACTTAAATACTAAAGAATATAACTACACAGAGTAATACCAAAACAGTATTAAGGAATAATGAAACATATTAAGTAAAATGGAGAATTGAGTGAGTTGAAGCAAAAGAGTGCATAAGGCAAATTGTAGTAATAATCTGAGGGTATGAATGCAGAGGATTCATTGTAACAAGACTAGTGTCTGTGGCTGAAACTTATGAACTGAGAATGGAAAAGACCAGAGTAAACCTGAGTAAGGCAGAGTGTCAGGGAGTGTCAGGATTGATTTGAAACCAGCCTGGAGCATATGAACAGTTATTGTGACTGGGATATGATAATTAGCTCATACAACAAATTATACTGTTGTATATGGTACCATAAATGTTATTTTCCTACACAACTTATTTCCACACTTGTAGATAATATTTAAAGAGATAATTAAGATAGATATGGCATGATAAATACCTTTCTGATCCATATTATATACCAACCATCCTGATAATGACCTTCTTCCCATATAGGTACAAGATATTGAGATGGATTATGTTTTTGTGACAGAATTTGTACTAGTTAATCTTTTAGGAGTTTGAGAGAATCCTCACATCATAGACAAGTTTATCCTCAGGGACAGTGATTACAAGAAACACCACAAATTCAGCTATTGTATTTATTGTTGATAGTATGTGACTATGTAGCATATAAAGATAGCTGTTATTCCTGACAAACTCAGCTGCTATTGTAAAGCTAGTGAGATTATACAGCAAGGTGCACAGCATCATAGAGTTCCTACTTTCCTCTAAGACAGTTTCAATCATAGTGAACATGATGGGCTGGTACCATTTTAATTATAGAATTCCCATAAGAGTATCTCTGGCAGTTAATTTCTCCTGATTTCTTGATGTGTGGCTTTTATAATTGATCTCCTTAATATTTTGATAGTGGATTTTTCAATTGAGATGCTGAGATGGCCAGATGCAACTTCTGTTCATGCTTTGGCCAAAGCTACTTTCCATTACAAGGTATTATCAGGTATGTTTCATACTTATTTTGATGGTTCATGACAGCATTCAGACATTTGTGATCTTATACCCTTTCCAGGGTTTTAATATAAAAGGAACACATAGTTGTGTCACCCATTAGAGCACTGATGATTAAGTATCCTGAAAAGACATAGCATCTGCAGAGGGTTTCCCCAACATCAGTGTCCATTATATGGGATGATGCACAATCAGCTTCATTGCTAATTTCCTCAGCAGGTGTCTCAATGATGTCAATGATTGTATCTACAATGCCAAAGCATGATATACATACAAAAAGACTCTGACTTTGGACAAACTTCCTCAAAATTTGGATTATTAAAATATTATTCATGTGGAAAGCAACTCCCCATTGCTATCTGCAGGTAATTTGTTACAAATATATGCATTGATTTTTTCAATCAGTTAATGGGAAAAAGGAGTATAGCCAGTCATGCTTGTTTGAAATAAGATCCCATTTATAATCTCATCACACCTTTCATATGTTGGCCAAATATATTGTCCCATATCACACACTACAAACTTACTCATAAGAATTGGGCTTATTTGTAATTTTGTGTACTAGATAATTAATTACCAGCACATTTCATTTCCTCTATAATTTCCCGACGAATGAGAGAGCGGAATTTGGGTCTACTAAAATGGCATTTTCAGGACGGATGGGATCGAGGGGGGAGTCGGGCAATGCGCCTTTGATTTCACCTGCGCCGTATACGTTCCTGTCAAATTTAAAGTCCCAGTTGGTGTTGAATCCCTAGCCTTTGAGGATTTTCTTGGTCAATTCAGGTTCGACCTAAGCCGAATGATCAGCCTGGCTGTAACTTTAAAACCTCCCGAGATGTTGATCGTGACGTCAACAATGTTTGCCCTCGAGGACGGCGCCAAATAGCCGCCCTTGCGCCTTCTCTAATCGCACCACGCCGCTCTCAGCAGACTCCCATCGCTGTCAGGTGGTGTCCTCCCCAGTGTCCCCCCTCCGCTGTTGTTGTGTGCTCTGTGCTAGATGTCAATGCGCTCTTTGTGACACCCCCTTCTTGTAATAACACCTCCACCCTCCCCTCCTCAAATCTCGCGATATCAGCACACCACCACTACCGATAACGACTAACGAACTAACGATCCACTATCACTATGTCCAACGCAACCTCCTCGTCGCTCACTGCCCTCCTCCCAGGCTCGTCCTACACCCTCTTCTATGCTCTCCCCCTACTGCTGCTCTCCCTCGTGCTGACCTTTGCTGGGACTTTCCTCACGCTCGACCGCTCGCGCGCCTTCCCGCCCAGTGCGGATGCCGCGGCGCGCACGTACGCTGCGCTCCCTGTCCCCGGGGCGTTTGATCATCACGGGAAGAAGGGGGGGAGGAGGTGGGTGTTCCTTCTTGAGGGTGGCGTGGGGGGGATGGTGGGCGGGTTCGCTTTTGGTGGTACGTCTATCTCTTACGCTCTGGGGATGTGTGATGTAAAGCTGACTGATAAACGACATAGTACACCTATCGACGTTCCTTGCGCTGCTTATCCCCGCGACGACCTCCTCATCCCCGCTCTCGCCCAAGTCCTTCCTCGCCGTGTGGCTCTTATCCTCCCTCTGCACAACGCTCCTCGCTGCCCGATATCGCTACGCCGCGTACCTCTTCATTTCCATCTCCGGCGGGTACGTCCTCCTCCCTCTTCCTCCCTCCATCCTCGACTAACCCCCCCCCTCTCCCCCCACAGTTCCCTTACCGCCCTCTCCCTCTCCATCCTCCTGCACCCCTCCCTCCCCACGCGCCTCGTCCTCATCGCCATCCTCACCTCGCTCCTCCCCCTTCTCCTCCTCCTCTCCCTCCTCCCCCGCCTCGCCGCGCGCCTCCGCCACCCCACGCTGCGCCTCTGCACCGCCGCCACCGGGGCGTTTGGGATCGTAATTGCCATTGCCCTCCTCGCGAGCCCTGCGGTGGCGCCGTGGGCCAACGTGTGGGAGCGCCTTTGGGTTAGGGACGGGGAGGGGTGGGGCACGGGGCGGGAAAGGGCGCTGAGCGCGGCGTGGGGGGTGTTTTTTGTCCTTGGGATCGGCGCGGATTTGGCACTGCGCGGGTGGCTAGGAGAATGTCCTGACGAGGTGCGTGTTTCCTCCTCTTCCTCTTCCTCTCCCTTCTCTCACACTTCTGCTTACACGCCGAAACGATGTAGAAATGGGACACCTACCTCGCCAAATACGCACGCGACCTCCCGAACCAACCCGGCCGGCTGGGCTCCTTCCAGCCCCTCACCTCCGTCTGGGACCGGCTCTTCCCCTCCTCTGAGTCCGCGCTCGATGCCAAGGCCGCCCCGATCCTGTTCCCCGACACCGCCGAGCCCAAGAAGCACCCCTTGGTGTCAAGCTCCGGCTCCAGTACACCTCCGCCTCTGACCCCGTTTCTGCTTAACATGCCCCCTGTGACTCCAGGGAAACTGCACAAACAGGGAAGAGAGGAGGAGAAGGGGGAGGGAGACGACGGGATCCCTTCGGCGGCGGCGTTTTTGAGGAAGAAGAACACGCGTAAATTTGGATTTGGCGGGCAGAGGAAGCCGGTGCGCTTTGGGGAGGACCTGGGAGACAGCAGCGATGACGATGAGGAACACGGGGAGCAGGAAAAGAAACAGCCCCGCGCGTGGATGATCGAGCACCAGCGCGTCCAGCTCCTCCCTTCGTTGTCCTACTCCTCCGAGAGCCCGACGCTTGTGGATGGCACGGATCCGAAGGCTGCAAAGCTGTCGTCGGGGATTACGAAGCCCCTCTCTAAGTCGCCGCTCAATACGGATGTGGATCCGACGAAGATCGACTACGACGCGGACCTCGCGCGCCTGGGGAAGTGGCGGACCGGATTGGGGGAGGGAGAAGGGGTGGAGTATTCGGATTATGAGGACGATGGGGACTTGGGGCTCAGTCCCATGAAGGAGGGAGAGGGACAGGCAAAATGGAGCCCGAAGTTCATGCAGGCGCAGCGGACACAGTCGGTAGTTGCAGCGCCCCCAAGTGCGCTCGCTGCCCCCGTTGCTGCTGGCGCACTTCCTGTGCCTGCGACGCCGTCCCTCATCCGTGCCCTTGATAGGATTAAGGAGGCCCAGAGGGAGGTGTTTGGTGCGTCTGTGCCTGCATCTGCACCAGCAGGGACGCAGACTGCCCCTACACCTGCTACCGCTCCTGTTCCAGCAAGGAGACAAACAACCCCCGCCCCTGCCCCAGCAAGGAGACAGACCGCCGAAACCCGCCGGCCAAATCCAGTTCCCACTCCGGCAAGGCGCCAGACCGCCGATGCCCCCGGCCTCCCAAGGACTGTATCTTCCTCCGCCGCTCCGACACCGACACCGACACCGCGCGCTCCTGGTGCTTCGAGTCCAAATCTTCCAACGGCTAATGAGGATGAGGACGAGGATGAGGAGATCGACCTTGAGCAGGCGCTTCCCTCTGCGAAGGAGGAGCGCGCGCCGAGGTGGGAGGAGTTTTGGCGCGAGGTGAGGGCGAAGGCGAGGACGTGATCTGTCCTCCTCTCTCTCCCGGTGCGGACCGTGTGGACGTTTTGATTATTTTTATTCTTTCCCTTCCGCTCTGATTTTGTTTTCCCGCTTATCTCTGACGACCCGCTGCACGACACGACCCCTTAATGATGCATGACCTTTTGTAATGACTTACGACGCGACTCACATACTAGCTGTGGTTTTGTATTGATTGTGTGGATATATAGTATATCTGTCTGACTTTGTATTGCAGCTGCAGTTACGGATGGGGTGTCGGTTTGTGAAGAGGATGGTAAGTGAACGCAAGGGAAATATCTATTATCACTCGGTTCTCCTCCAGGCAGACCTAAAAAGATAGAAGACAGTGGCTCTACCTATTTACAATACTTGAATCCCTAGTACACGAGCCTCTGCTTTGCGGTACGACCAACCAATTACCTGACCCAAGACACAATATTTCCATGACTGGGATAAAGACTTTGCCACAGAAGCCTGAGCACTAAAAAACTGTCACAACGCAGTTGCGGAATACTCAAACCATTCCTCGGCGCCTATCGCTTCTCCACAGTGACCTTCTGCAAATTCGGAAACAAAGCCGCATCGTGCCTTCGGGCGATCGCCATCCCTTCCACGACTCGGACCAGCGGCTCTCGCACTAGGTAGCTTTCGGGGACAGGAAATAGATATATGCAAATCCCCGGCATGACGCGCAAAACATCCACCGCCATCTCACAGGCTGTTTTATCTTCGGCTTGAGTCGGCATCATGTTGAACATCGGCCACTTGAGGGAGGGTGGGTAAGGTTGAGGGGTGGTAAAATTGTCGAGGGCCGTCTTCTTGATTTAATCCCGGAAGGGAATACGAATGTTTAGGAGGTGAACCTTGGGTGCTACGAGTGCGTCAAGCAGGCACTTTGCTTTAAAGAGGTCGTTATAGTTGACTGACAGCACACCAAGGCGATCTAGCTCTATCGGTTGGAGACATGGTTTCTTCCATGCGCAGTTGGGTTTGATACTGACATTGACATTGTGCATATCCAGCTCCGTGAGGTTGGGCATCTGCGCAAGGTTACCAAGGAGCGCTTCGTCCATGCTCATGTTGAGCATCAGATGCGTAAGCTGCGCAAAGGGGAAGTCAGGAGCGAACCCATCCAAGAAATTGGTAGACAGATTCAGGTGTGTCAGGCTGGGGACTGCTGTTAGTTTCGACATAGATTTACCCACAATATGATTGCCCCTGTTGTCCAACAGGTTTCTTCGTAAATGCAAATGGTGCAGCACTGGGAGAGGAATCTGGGCAGGAAGAAAATCCTGAAGGATATAATCGATAGCTCTGCCCGCCGGTGAGCTCGCAAAAAGCATGTTGTAGATCCTCTGGATCACGCTAGCATCAAGTCTCCCATAGACCATCTCGAACGCGATCGATAACACCAGCGGCACCTCTGCCGAACACGAGAGACAGCACTGCAACTGGTACTCGACGCTCTTCGACTCGACCTCGCAGTACCTGTGGCATACCCGCAGGTTAGACCATAGTGTCGGCGTCCCAAGCACGATATGACGCAGACTCGCCCAAGAGACCACGGAGCATCGCGGGGATGGAGTGAGCGTGGGATGTGGATGGTGCCCGATGAGAGTGTGTACAGGAAGATGTGGCAGAGAACTTTGACGGGCAGCTTGTTGTGGATGCGGTTTGGTGAGTCGTTTGTGTGATTGGAGTAGTTTTCCAGAACTCCCTTTCCTTTGGAGGACGAACATTCCGCTTCGGACAGGGAATGAGTGGTTACCATGTCTGGCTGCCAGTGTTTGGAGTCGAGGTTAAGCACCAGGGATTCTCATTGAGGTAGAAAAGGGGAAGATACAGAAAGCCTAAAGTTATAGTAGAATTTTGAGAAGTTGAACCGGAAGTCCAGTCGACCGAGACACAGAGTGAAACATATGATCATGGCTTGAAACTGCGCGACCGTCGACGCACGGACTGGCGACAACGCGATCAGCGAGTACTTTTCCACGCCTGATTTATGTAGAGGATTTAATCAACTCCGACTCCTCGAGACTCAACAACATCAGTTGAATGTCGTCGTTCAACGTTCAACAATGTTGGAATAGCATTTAGCACATCCTCGAAGAGGTTATCTCGGGCTTAGTAATATTGTTGGTAATTATCTTAGCAAGCAATGACTCAGTAGTAATATTCTGTAGCTATATAGAATATTATAGAATACTTGTATAGTAGTATATAAGGATCTCTGTAGGAGGCCTAACCTACAATCAAGTTCAGCTATCTTACCACTGTGCGACCTCGATTCACAATAAACAATATATCCCGCCTTATGTACATTGATCTGCATCCGTCATCATTTTAACGCCTTTATGGCAAACGCAGTTGTGAGGCCGCGATTGCCCACCTTAATCCCAGAAACACCATATCTATAGACCCAGCCAATCTCCCACCCTCCATCATCGCATTGCATCTGAAGAAGACTCTTCCGGTCGACTGGATTGTCAATACCAACGCAGGCGCAGGTGATCAAGCGCATTGCTAGAGCTAGCGCGTCCCCGGGGAGCCCGATGCGCTCCTTTGTGCGCTCTTCCAAGAGACACCGGAGGCTTTCGACGCTCGCGTCTGAGGGAGTAGCTATCGCCAGCAGACGAGTAAGGAAATATAGAAAGCACTCGGGAGTTGTGTAGTATCTGGTGCCATCAAGATAGGCGCGATGGTAGAGCACCGCGTGCACCCAGTTGAAGGTCTGCGTCAACTCGGCGCTCCGGCCATACGAGTAGAATAAAGTCAGGACATTGGTACACACGACTGGGTCGAATCTCGGGCGTTGGTGGTCAAAGTATGTCTATCCAAGAAGGCTTTGTCAGTCTCCGTCCATAGCACCAGAGTATTAAACAGTCGCACGTACCAGGATGATACCGTCTGCATCCATGTACTCCAGCATGCTGTCCATAATCCGCATCGCCTGCCCATGGTCGGTTTTAGTGATGCATAAGGCTAGGGAAGTTGTGTCGAGATCAAATGGGTAATCTTCTGTGGTAAGGACTGGCTTTTCTGGATTTAAAAAGCATCAGCGGCATTTCACGACCGTTAGAACAGACATCATACCACGGAAAAAGTTCCAAGCTCCGGTATGACAAGATAATTTGATAAGATCCCTATTACTTGAATGAGCACTGAACCAGTCTAGAAACGGTTTGTTGCGCACTTGTTACCATTGAGCTCCAGAATAAGAAGCTGCGTAAAATTCTCATAAACAGTGACATCCGTATTTGTGATAGACTCCAGCTTCCCGGCGTTTTGGAGCAAAAAGTCTTCCCCGCGATAAACAGGATCACCAAGAAGATTGCGTAGCTCACGCATGACTTTTTGGCAATCATCGAAAACGATACCGTATATCCCAAGCGAACGCGCAGACAAGATATTGTCTGGCTTGTCGTCAATAAATATCGCTTCCTCCGGCTCGAAATGGGCATGCGAGATGACATATTTATAAAACCCAAGGTGTGGCTTTCGCTCTCGGACATTGCACGACATGTACAGCTCGTCAAAGATACCCCAGGCTTCTATTTCCTTGTGCAAGGAATGATAGTCGGGAGATGGCATGTTCGACATGGCGAATACTCGTAGTGCCCCGCTGGATCGAGCCTTGAGTTCGCGGATGAGCGATATTAGCTCGTAGTTCGGTTTCAGTGACTGGCGGGCTTGCTCAAACACAGCAGCAATATCTTCCAGAGGAAGGCAGAATTCCTCCGAAATAAAGTTATAGCAAGTGTCCTGTGAAATATCGCCACGCTCATACACGCCCCAAGGAGAAGATGAGAGTATTCGGTGAAAGGTCTTAGATGGGATATCGGTCTTTGTGGGAGAAGACCACGATAAGAGGACGTCCCCTATGTCTACTATGAGCACAGTGAACTTGTGGGGCAGTGAAGAAGGCATTGATATGGTAATTCAAACCTTCGAACTTCCCATCTGCTCTTTATACGATTGAGTGGTCTGAAGTTTTTTTGAAAAAAGGATGATACGCACTTAACTCAGAAAACGCATTTGAGTTATGGGATTGATAAAACCTGGGGCGCCGCGAAAGCCGTATCAGTGTTGAATACTGAATGTCAAAAGATAAGGGGTACTTACTTAATGGAAGCATTGCAAGGTGGAGCAGACAATTTGTATCCTGGACCGCAGACAACTTGTATCCTGAACCGCAAACCATTTTTATCCGCTAAATCGGAAGACAAAGGATAGACCACTTTGTGGAGGGTAAAATTATAACTGAGAAGATACCCTTGAACGGATAGACCTAAGCCTTCGTGCCATGAAAGGTCCGATGACAACGTAGGTTATGCAAAGCAAACTAAATCACGAAGGTTAATATCAGAGGATTTAGGAGTCCCGCCATACTCAAGCCTTTGAAGAACGGAGAAGACGCACCATTAATTCGGCGCTTCCACTAGCAGACGAAATGTAGTCGAGGATACTTAAATAGCGCCTGTAGATTTAAGTTGAACTTGACATGTCTCAGAATTTTATCATATCTATTAAGGCAGCCAGCCTTCAGGACTCAATGTTATGTCCTTTACAGTACCAGAGTACTCCTCGTGGAGAAAGCTGCACAAAATTCAATTGTGAAGTTTTTACATACTATTGCCAGTTCCAGCTCTAGAGAGAATTTTGAAAATAGTATTCCTGCACAGTCATGGAATGTCGAATCTGGAAATAACTAAGTCGTAGAAGCCCGCGACAAACGGCATGTCCGAAGCCGACGCCTCAGGAGTTTATGCGTCCTCCAATGTGACTTGCAAGTATTGACTGCGCAGTTCTGTTCTTATCTGCTTCGTGCTATACTTCTTGTGTTGCCAGAGAGCCATATAGAAATCCTCTGTGAATGCTCGGAATCTCTCTGAATCACCTCACCAGTCAGTGTAAAGAATGATGCTACACAAAGATAAATACCCGGGCCTGTTCCAAATTAAAACTGTATAATCAAGCAGTGAAACTTCACAAGTAAATTAGAAAGATGGTATCGAACTCCAGTGCATCGGCGTAGATGAGGTTAAGCTGAAGAAGCCTGAAGTTGGAAGACGAAGAAGTTGTTGAGGGTGACGACACAATCATTGAAAAGCATGAGCACTTACCCACGCTTTTGTCAATGGCTCAACGATGCTGTCGGATGTCCGACCCGATTTGAATTTGAACGCAAACGCTCACCAGTTCAACGATGAATCCAACACGAGCACCGTACGGCACCTGGTTGTCGCCCATTTCAGCAGAGGCGATTATGAGAGACGTATTTTCTCTTCTTATTCTAATCACTGTCGCAAAACATAATTCGCAGTTCCTTGCAGTCTATCCAGATCTCAGACGTGCTCGTCGATCCCATCACATCAACTGTATACCACATCGAAATGCGTCCTTTTGAAGGAGGGCGCAGTGTTCTTGTTCAGACTGAGAGCAGAAATGACGTGACAGAGGCGCACAAATGGAATGTACGCTCTGGGGTGCATGAGTATGGCGGCGCCGCGGCGGTAGTTCACGATGAAGTGGCGTATTTCTCGCATTATGCTGACGGGAGAGTGTATCGAGTGAATATCGGCAGAGATGAGAAGGTGCCGGAGGGTGTTACTCCAGGTACGCTACTTTCTGCCCAGGCATTCACGGCTACGATACTGAGTACGTCTCATACCAGAGGATAAACCGTATCGTTTTGCTGCGTTCGACGTACATCCCGTCCAGGCCCATCTCCTCGTTTCTGTGCTCGAAGATCACACGCACGAGATGCCAGATGTTGTAAATACGCTGTGCATTATCAACACCACCGTGAAGACAGTGCATTCCCTCGTCTCTGGAGCAGACTTCTACGCGTCGCCAACATTCTCTCCTGACGGGACTCGTATCGCGTGGATGCAGTGGTCCCATCCAGATAGGCCTTGGGAAAGCGGGGAGATTCATGCAGGCATTGTCTCCATCTCCCAAGATGATACGGTGATGGTGATGAATGACATTCATATCGCGGGCAAGAAGCAGAGCGTGTCTGCTTCCTACCCATCCTGGGCCAATAACGACACTCTGCTATTCACCTCTGATCAGTTTGGATACATTAATCCTTTGAAGTATGACTTTAAGAGTAAATCTGTGGGCCCGCTCTTTTTTCAGCCCCTACTGCTGGATTTCGGACGTCCGTTGAAGATTCTGAATTGGTTTCCATACGCAGTGTTAGATGACGAAGGCACGAAGGTGATTTGGTTAGCGCTAAAGGATGGGAGGGACGTATTTTACCTCTTCGATCTGACGTCTAACGCAGAGCCTCCCCAAGTCATCCATACCCCATTCGTCGATGTCCAGGTCTTACGCACACGGTCGCGGAAGGCACAGGATATAGTTTTTGTAGGCCAGTGTGCGGACCAGAAGTCACGGGTTGTAAAGTGCCCAGTATCTTCTCTCATGCAGGGACACTTCCAGGTACTGAAGAGCGCGGCTTCGAATGAACCCGGGTTTCCCGCTGGGGTCCTCTCGTCTCCTCAGCCGATGACTTTATTGTTCAACGGTGCCCCGTTGCATCTGATATACTATCCCCCGACGAACGCTGAATATGCGGGCAGCAGTGTTGATAGCGAGAAGCCGCCTTGTGTCGTCAATGCGCATGGAGGTCCTACTGGGTTTGCCAGCCATGCGCTGGATTGGAATGTGCAGTACTTCACGTCGAGGGGGTGGGGCTGGTGAGCTCGTTTATTCGCCTCTTTTCCATCTAGGCTCTGCGCTTACAACCAGTGATCAGGCTCGAGGTGAATTATAGTGGCTCCTACGGTTACGGACGTTCCTACAGGGAACAACTTGCTGGAAACTGGGGGGTTTTTGATGTGAACGAATGCATATTCGCTGCTCGCACCGTCTCTGCTGACCCGTACAATCTGGCGGATCCTGCAAGATTGGTTATCCGCGGCTCCTCTGCTGGAGGGTTCACTGCCCTCGCGGCGTTGTCAACCGTCAAAGACGCAGACCTCAGGGTGTTCGCTGCTGCGACGAGTCTGTATGGCATCTCGGATCTGAAGAAGTTGACGGAGTTCCCGCATAAGTTCGAGAGCCATTACTTGTATAAGCTGCTCGGAGGGACGTGGGAGGAGGTGCCGGAGGTTTATAAGGCTCGGTCGCCTGTGCTGCATGCGGATAGGATCCAGGTGCCTTTCTTGGTGAGTGAGATTATGCTGTTGGATGTAATTTAGCGCTAGCTAACGGCTTCGTTCAGCTTCTGCGGGGAGACATTGACCCCGTCGTACCGAAGCTGCAATCCGACGCGATCTATGAGATGGTCCGCTCCCTTGGCGGTACAGTCGAGTATCATGCATATCCTGGAGAAGGGCACGGATGGAGAAGGGAGGAGACCATGCGCGATGCTCTGGAACGGGAGCTGGGCTTCTACGAACGAGTGTTGGGGCTGAAGGGTACGGGAGCTCTGGAGGATTGATCGCAGAACCGGATTCTACATCCATCACGGTGCGTCGTTCCCAATGCCGTTGTAATTCATGCTAGCATTTTAGCAAGCTGTTGTGACCTTTTTGTCTTTTGTATTATACTCTCCTGCACGGAATGTATTTACTGTTGTTCTTCCTCAGTGCCACAGCGTGTGCTCAAATATTCGTAAATATGCGAGGTCAAGGTCCAGACAACACTGAAGCCCTCGCATCCTGTCACCTGTGCCATATTTATCCCGAGAAAACGACACGAAAACGATAGTTCTTAGGACTCGACAGATTGCTTCATATTTAATTGTATTGTAAGGACTTGTGACCCAGCTCACTAGCAAATACTATTAGCTGTGATTTTTGTATGGATTATGTGCATAAATATGCATGTGTTCTAATGACTCGGAGGACGCCAGCACAGCATGACCACTGAAAGCCCACAGGATCATCATAACTGTTAAACAACACTTGCGGAACGCTCAATCCGTTTCTCAGTCTTATCAACCCCGTAGTGACTTTCCGCAAAACCGGAATCAAAATAGCATCGTGCGTTTGAGCGTTCTCCATCTTGTTAACGAGGGTCATCATCTCTCATAGTGCGTCTTCCGGGTGTAGGAAATCGATATACGCAACCCTAGGCATAACGCGCAAGATGCCCGGCACTATCTCGCACGCTGCTTTCTCTTCGAACCGGGTCAGCGTCCAGTCGACCGTTAGCCGCTTGATCGAGGAGAGGTAACATTGATGACGGACAGTGAATACGCTGAGGGCCACTTCGTTTATGGCTTGTGGATAAGGAATGTGAAGGCGCAAGGGTTGTAGATTGGGAGCTGCCGAGCGCGTCCAGCATGTGTTTTACCTCAAAGAAGTCATTGTAGTTAATCGACAGCACAGCAAGGCAAAGCAGCTTTGTCGGCACGAAACGCGGTTTGCCCCATGCGCAGTTAGGTTGACAGTGGCACAGTGCATATCCAGCTCCGTGAGATTGGGCAGCTGCGCAACCTCGTGAAGGAGTGAATCGTTGATGATGCCGGAAAGCCCCAGATACGTCAGCTGCGCATGGGCAAGTTCGGGAATCTGTGCACTGCGGTGTTCGTGAGCAATGTCAAGCATGTCAGATGTGTCAGACACGGGGCTGTCAGCATAGACTGGTCCATGTAGTTCTTGATCCTACGGTCTACCTCGCCTCGTCGGACAAGCAGACAGTGCATCACTGGGAGGCGAATCTGCGCTAGAAGTTGCAGAAGGACGTACTTGGGCGCACACGACAGCTCCGCCCACCGGCGAGGTCACGCAAAGCATGTTGTGGATCCCCTTGATCTTGTCACGTTTCGGACGAACATGCCCCTCATACAGCAGTTCGTACCCAATCGACACCACCCAGGGGCGCCTCTCCCGAGCGCGAGAGAGCGCTGCAGCTGGGACTTGACTGCCTTGAGCTCGCGCTCGGAGAATAGACACACCTCCAAATTCGTCCATAGTACCGGCGTCGTGAGTACGATATAGCGTCATGAGTGGCAGATTGGCTCAAGAGACCACGGGGCCTTGCGGTGATAGAGTGAGAATGCCCAGCGGGACTGTGTATAGGAAAATGTGGCAGAGAACTCCGAGGGGCAGCTTGTTGTGGATAAAATCTGGTGAGTCGTTCACGTCATTAGAGCGAAATTGTAGGGATGCTTCTTTGGAGGTCAAGAATGCCGCTTTAGACCAGGAGCTCGGAGTGGCTACCACGGCTGCCTTAGGATGGCCTAAGTCTCGTTAGGAGGGAAAAGGGGAAGTCGGAGAAAGCCTAAGGGTGGAGTCTGGACTTTTGAAATCGAGTCATGTCGATCGAGACTTTACAGTGAAACATTGAGACGATCAAGGTGGGATCGACGAGAGTTTGCGCGACGCGTCATGACGCGACGCAAGTTGGTGGTGTATTTACATTGGTGATCGAATATTGATCGCTGATCGGGAACTGGCCCGGGGTGACCGGTGAAATTCGAACTTAAACTGTCTCGCATTCGAGAGTGACTTAAATAGACGACTTCACTGAATTTTTCTTAGAGACCCCCCTTCCAGCTTATCTTCCAGCGGCATCTTTCCAAATATGACTTCCGTAGAAAGGGATCTCAAAGCGTTGGCGGCTGCTAGCACTGTCGAGAAACCGCCATACTGCAGTGGTACTTTCCCTCTCCCTCATGATGCGTGTAATTTGTTCTATAAGACATCCGAAGGTGCAAAGTCAGTGAAATTCTTCAAAGTGACTTGATAACATACTAACAGCTTTATCCCCTTGATAACCTAATGTACTCTTTAGATTCATAGATTGGTCACAAATCTTGAACGACTCTCAGTTGGATTCCCTTGCACAGGCCTGTAAACCTGCAACGTACGGTGTTGACCAAAAGGATGTATATGATGAGTCCTACAGGAAAGCGTTGAAGATGGACAAGAATGATTTTGCTACAAGTTTCAATCCAGAGGAGACTGGTCTCCTTTCAGTTATCTATGCTCAGCTTTTGGAGGGGTCCGACAAGAAAATTAGGGCAGAATTATACAAGCTAAACGTTTATGGTACGCTACATGAGATTGCGATCTTCTGTGCTGATTTTGCTTCTAACATTGGTCCCAGAAAAGGATGGATTCTTCAAGTCCCACAAGGACACTCCGAGGAGTGATTCCATGTTCGCATCTCTGGTGATTGTCTTTCCTACTGTTCATGAAGGAGGTGCCCTCGTCTTGCGCCATGGAAAGAAAGAGTGGACCTTCGATTCTGCACGCGAGCTTTCCGAAAAAACCACACCCACCATCGGCTACGTAGCGTTCTACAGCGACGTGGACCACGAAGTCACCCCCGTGAAGTCCGGGTATCGCGTCACGCTTACTTACAATTTGCACCTGGAAAGTAGCTCACCCTCTCCTTCCACCAGCAGCATCGCTTATGCTTCGCCAGACGAGCAAGTCTTCAAAGCTGCACTTACTAAATTGCTCTCAAACCCAGACTTCTTGCCCAACGGCGGTTTAATGGGCTTCGGGCTGCAATTCATGTATCCTGTCAAAGTCGGCACCTCTCTCAAAGCTTTAATGGGTTCTCTAAAGGGCAGTGACGCAATGATAGCGCGCGTCTGTAAGCAGCTGTTGCTCAACGTTTCACTCAAGATGGTATGCCAAGATAAAGATAATTTGGATGAGTCAGAGGTTATGGTCGACACCGTAGTTGACGGGAGGCATATTGGCGAATCGGAGTCCTTGGCCGACACTCTATGTTCCATGTACCGTGGACGGCTGATTGGAAGGTATGAGGGCGAGGAGCTCGAACATGAAGGGTCGAAGGTTACTTGGATCACTCCGAAGACAGAAATGGCTCACATCGAGTCGCCGTACATCAGCTACGGGAATGAGGCATCGCTCTCCTATATGTATGGAGATGTTTGTCTGATCGTGGAACTTCCAGAAGAATGAAACATTGAAGTTGAAGACAATAGAGCCAAGAAGAGATCTAGGAAATAAATCCAGCTTGGGCAGCATCAGTAAGCTCGAGGGATATCTTTTATTTCGTTCCTCATTCGCGTATAAATTGGCTAGGAAATGTTTCGTTGATGTACACTGAAGTGATATTCTTCGTGAAGTATGATATAAGTTTCACCTTGCTTCACTGTATCCAAGTGCAATCCGACACCGTGGACGAGATGGTCTGCCCTTGAGGGTGCAATGAAGTCCCATGTCTATCTTGGAGAAGGGCATGCGTGGAGAGGAGAGGCGCCGATGCGCGGTGCTCTGGAATGAGAGCTGGGCTTCTGCGAAAGGAGTTTGGGACTGAACAGCTGAAGGGCGCAGAAGGTGTGAAGGACTGCGCGCCGAACTTCTGGATCTATCACAGTACGTCACTCCTAATGTCTATGCATACCTTCATAGTAGCTTTTAGCATTACATGTTCTGCATGGAATATAAGTATTTGCAGCGGTTCTTCGTCAGTGCCACATCGGATATAAGCATTCATACGTGCACAGCGAGGTCGTCGTTCAGGCAATATCGACATCGCCATAACCGGTGCAATATTTGAGGCAAATCAAGGGAACAGAGCCATAGCGACGTCTCGTGGGCTTCAAAACATTATTTCATGATTGATTGCGTTGCATGGCTCGGGTGATATATACAACGAGGTCAATAACAACATCTGTATAACACATGTTTAGTAGGTAAGGCGGTCATAGAGGGAGATCAGCGCAGATAGCCACACGTACAACGTATAATTCCATACACCGACCACATCCCATTCCGAAGTCGTCAGCGAAAGAGAAAAGTTCAGACAAGTGAACGGTATGCAAAAATTGTCGCCACAACAGACAAAGAATAGTCTGAATCGAGTTTCGTATCCATAACAAGATACGAGCTACGAAGTGCACTGAAGGACAATCTGTCTTCTTCACTGTCCATTGCTGGTCTCCTTGTACGCGGCCACAGCGGGGGATATAAGCATAAAGCACCTCCCTGAGGCAATCTGTTTTGTGGCCCCGAGTAGACGATACCATTGGATATGGAGTACATCCAAACCCATTAGGCTCACATAGCAAGCCCCTCCTGGGTGGAAGGCTGTGGCAAAGGGGGCCAGTATCAGAAATGCCCGTATGCCAGGGTGGCTATCATGACGAAACTTGTTCGCTCGAGCCGGATGATAATATGAAGGTCGCGATACCTAAGGAGACACTCTCCCTTTGTCTAGACGCCACGGCCCCGTGCAAAAGCGCTCCGCGCCAACAGAGTCCTAATGAACTGTGAAGGACAGGTGCCCGGCCTCCACGACGAGTTTCGAATACTGCGCTGCCTGCCATTGACAAGGACTCCAAGCATAGACTCTTGGTCCTTATAACTCTTGAGTCACTTGCCCCTTATCCCGATGAACAAGACTCAGCAGCAGTCCTCTCTCCGCATCAGCTAGAGAAAAGGATGGACGTGCATCCCGCGTACATGCCACGAAGGCACTACGGGTGTATAGCAAGACCATCCACTCTTCACGCCCAGGTGCGAAGGATATCTTCGTACGTTAAGGTAGGTGTCTATGGATTTCTGGTTCGTCGCGCGGTGGGTTACCGCCGGATCCGTCAAGGACCGATGTGGAGGAGGCTTGTGATGCTCAGACCTTGGTCCGTTCGTGATAAAGAAGAGATGCAGGAGCACCCTTCGTGTGGAACGAACATCGCAGCCTTGAGTCTGTTGTGGTACGTTGGAAAAATAACGGCGCGACCTCCATCCAGTCTTAGAAATCTGTGTAGCGTGACAATGTGGCATCACGCTCAGGTAGAGTCACGCCAAGCATCTGCGCCAAGTCGAACCGCGACTACACTCGTCTTTAGGTTATTGATCATCTAATTCATCTTCTGTTCCGCTTCTCTAGTCTATGATGAGTAAATGGCAGTCCATGATTCGCATTGAGGGCAGACAGGACTTGTATAGGAGGGCTCAGGAGGAAAGAAGCTCCCCTAAGTCGCGAGACCGTTTATCTCATTCCGTTACAAAACCCTCACACGGCCGCACTGATCTCTAAACTTTCACGCGTTAACATCTCACAACCCTCGTATTATTACCTACCAGCATGCGCGTTGTGTCAAGTGTCGGATTAGCTTCGATTCAGAGCCTTATGGGGTGGTATAGGGTATAGCCCCTTAAGTCAGCCAAATCGATGACTACTCCAATACTGCTTATCGCTCCTACAGATCATCTCGACTTTCTGAACGCTTAAACAAGTTTTCTGGCCCAAGATGAACCCAATACGAGCACCATATGGTACCTGGTCGTCGCCTATTACGGCTGAGGCTATCACGAAAGGAGTGCGCTTCCTGCTCTTATCATTCTTGGATTGTGCATGAACTAACGCTTATGGAATGCATAGTCTATCCTGATCTCAGATGTCCTCGTCGACTCCATCACATCTACCGTTTACCATCTCGAAAGTCGCCCTTCTGAAGCTGGGCGCAGTGTCCTTGTTCAAACTGAGAGCGGACGCGATGTGGTGGGGAAAGACTGGAACGTGCGCTCATCGGTGCATGAGTACGGAGGCGCGGCAGCGATTGTGCATGGTGGGACTGCGTATTTCTCTAATATGGCAGATGGGAGGGTGTATAAAGCAAAGTCTGATGGAGGATCGGAACCAGAGAGTGTTACGCCTGGTTTGTCTTTATTTCGCCTTAGGACATTGGAGAGGTCCGATTACTAACTATTGGCACAGAGAATAAACCGTATCGATATGCATCGTTCGACGTGCACCCTACAAAGACGGATCTTCTTGCTGCTGTTCTTGAGGATCACACAGAGGACGCTCCTGCTACGATTGTGAATACGATTTGCGTGATTAACACAACCAACAAGACAGTGCATACCGTGCTCTGCGGGGAGGACTTCTATGCCACTCCGAAGTTCTCTCCTGACGGTTCTCACCTCGCTTGGATGCAGTGGTCGCATCCTGATATGCCTTGGGAAGGTGCTGAGGTTCACGTTGGCGATGTCTCGATCTCCGAGGATGGAATGGTGTCAGTGAAGAACGACAGGCTGATAGCAGGAGTAAAGGAGAAAATTTCTGCTTCCTACCCGTCCTGGGCGAATAGCCACACGCTTTTCTTCACCTCAGATGAGTCTGGGTACATCAACCCGTGGAAATTCGATCTGAAGAGCAAGAAGGTGACGCCGCTCTTCTCTAAGCCTATCGACCAAGACTTCGGACGCCCGATGTGGGTTTTGAACTACTTTCCTTACGCAATTCTCGACAAGGAGGGGAATACAGTTATCTGGTCTGCACTTAAAGATGGACGAGATGTCTTTTACCTTCTGGATCTAGCGTCGGAAAGAAAGGAGCCACAGCTCATCGACATGCCCTACGTCGAAGTCCAAGTCCTGCGGGCTGTCTCACAAGAATTGCAGGACCTCACTTTCATCGGACAACGAGCGGATGAAAAGGCGCAAGTGGTGCAGTGCTCGCTGTCTTCTCTGACCAAAGGGGAGTTCAAGGTGCTGAAGAGCGCTGCGTCGAGCGAACCGAAGTTCCCTGCTGGGATTATCTCCCCGCCGCAGCCTATGACGCTGGTGGTGGATGGTGCGCCTCTGCATGTGGTGTATCACCCTCCGACGAATCCTGAGTATGAGAGTAGCAGTGTCGACGGGGAGAGGCCACCGTGCGTAGTCAATGTGCATGGAGGTCCAACTGCATTCACGAGTCAGGCGCTCGATTGGAGGCTACAGTATTTCACGTCACGAGGGTGGGGATGGTATGCCAACTTCTTGTTCTTATTTTCGGCGTGATACTCATTTGGTCGAATTTATCAGGCTTGATGTGAACTACGGTGGATCTTCTGGCTACGGGCGTCGCTATATCGAACGGCTGGCCGGACACTGGGGAGTTGCGGACGTGAATGATTGCATTCTCGCTGCACGTTCCGTCTCTTCCGTTCCTCACAACTTGATCGATCCGAATCGGTTGGTCATTCGCGGCGGCTCGGCTGGAGGATTCACCGTCCTTGCGGCGATATCAATTGTCAAGGACTCTGATCTTAAAGTTTTCGCTGCAGCGACAAGCTCTTATGGGATTTCGGATCTGCAAAAGCTCGGGGAATTCACTCATAAATTTGAGAGTCGATACCTAGAGAAGCTGGCTGGTGGAACATTTGAGGCGATTCCTGAGGTGTACAAGGCCAGGTCGCCAGTTTGGCATGCGGAGAGGATTGGGGTGCCGCTGTTGGTAAGTCTCATTCATTACATCGTCGTCACCTAGTATTGTATGCTCACCCGAATGTCTTTTAAGCTTCTCCAAGGAGAAATGGACAAGGTTGTTCCTAAAGAACAATCGGATACCATCTATGAGATGATAAAATCCCGTGGAGGTACAGTGGAATATAAATTATATCCGGGGGAAGGCCATGGATGGAGGAGAGAGGAAAATATGTGCGATGCTCTGGAGCGAGAACTGGGGTTCTATGAAAGAGTTTTGGGACTGAAGAACTAACTGGTGTGCAATTTCACGTGTATTATTAGATTCTCTGCAATCTTATTGAACTGTTCGCTCTGATACATACTAAATCGCTACGTACGAGAAGACATGCAGACTGAGAATACTATTGCGACATTATATTAACCGTACCAACCGAAGGCCTCAAATATGAATACGACAAAACATAGGCCCAACTCGAACTGAAGTGTAACGACGACTGTGACCCGTTTAAGGATCCTTCACCGGACGTTTCTGAAGAGGTTCTTCTCAAATTTGATCTGGAGTCACCTGCGGAGAAGCGTGTCCTTTGTCGAGGCCAGATCACCACATATAATACCGAGTGGTTCAATCTCGCTCACCGCACGCATACCTTCACGGTCTACATGGGTGCTAACTTCGCGCGATGATCTACACGGACCGCTCCGGTGTCATCGTCAACGAACGGTTCAACTACAGACAAAATTCTCAGCCTCTCGTCAATTTCTTCTGGCGTTTCTCCAAGCTCACTAATGAACAACGTGGAGTCGACACCAAGATTCGGACAGTCACTCCCGATGAGGTGGCGCTGGCCGATAAATGCCTCAAGGAGTCAAGGTACCAGCTAGAGAGTCCCGTTCTCGTTCAGGAGCTCCCTGTCGGTGATGGAACCTTCCATGACGTGGTTATCTAGGGCCCTATGTCGGATGCTGACTCGCTCACCGGACGGGCAACACGAACATGGCCTGGGTATGACTGCGTTCTGAAGCAGAAGGTGTTTGTGAAAGACACCTGCCGTCCGATGTTGCCTGGTATGGAGAAAGAGTTGGATATCCTGTAGGAATTGAACGCAGCCGGGGTGCGCAACGTGCCGAAGTTTGTATGCGGCGGTGGCCTCGAAGGCCATGCTACCCACGTTCATCTGTTTGCGTCGCGTCCGTGGAGATGTGACGAAACAGAGTTCACCCCAAGACATTGTAATGTCTTTACGGTCGATTTTATTGGCACGCCGTTGCATTAATTTAAATCGTCGGAGCAGTATATGATGCTATCATTGGTACGTCTTTGTCAAAGTCAATTATAGAACGCTCACTGATTTTATTCCAGGTCATCAGGATGCATACAAGATTTGCAACATTTTCACCGAGACATCTCGAGCGTGAATATCCTTATGACCAATGATGGAAGGGGTGTTCTCAACTACTGGGATCTTACAAAACGGATCTCTGCTGAGAGAAGTAGTGCCCGCCAGCTATATCGTATGGTCTATTCTCTCGCTTTTTCGTTTACTGTAATTTGTTTATGTTCACAGTCCTCTGTTCTCGTGACCTTCTCAGGGCACATGGCAATTCATGTCCACTCTTCTCCTCATTAATCTCGTGAAACAACACGATCTTTAAGATGACCTGGAATTTTTCTTTCACGCCGTTCTCTATCATTCATTGCGTTATATGAAGCACAACCATTCTCAGGATTTGACAGTCATAATGCACGAGGTCTTCAACTCGTATGCGGTCTATTCAGACGGGATATCACGAGGCGATCAGGGCAAGTACACAATGTTCTCGAACTGTCAGCACATCACTGGCACCTTCGAAGTCCTTGAGAACACCCTCTGACCGAGTGGATTGACTATACTACTGATGCGGTCGATGATTGGATTGCTTCCAAGGCACCTCGACGTCGGACTCGTCAGATCGGCAGCTCAAATACATCTTCCGAGCCACCGGCAGCTCCTACTCCGACTGTGGATATCTCCACGTTCGCACTTTGTGATCAGCCTAGGCGGGATAGCCTGTCTTAGGTGAGGCTAAAGATGCTCTTCCACAAATCGACTTCGAGTCGTCTTACCTGGAGTCCACAAGGCAAAGCGTTGAATCTCGCATCTCGTCGAAGCATAGCGTTGACGATGATAGCAGAGAAAATGGGTCTCAATCTAAAAAGTCCAAGACGACTGGAAAGCCGCGACGAATTAAAACTTCCTTGCACAAAGTATTTGGAGCCAGTTAAATTTCCTACCTACATACGCATTACTTCACCATATTTCCTGAAACGTTATATTATAAACCTTCCTACTACCTGGAACCATCTGTATTTTTGTACTTACAATGCATGCTGTATTTTATTTACCATGGAGGTCATTGGGCTTAGTAGTAATCATTAGGTGGTTAAAATAACAGGAAAGACAACAAGAATCAAACAAGAATTGATATTTACAGTTTAGTACATGATCTGCCAGATTTGTACACTTGTTATACATTCAGAAACATATCTGATCTCAGCATTTTCGCAAGATCAAGAATGCTTGCATCATTGTGCTATACGTTTGCCCTGATCGCTATATTCCGGGTCAGCTATGTCATGCGAGCGCAAATGGGACAAGCAAGTCGGCATCTGTCAACTAGTTGAAAACATAGTGGCAGCACATAGATACCACATACTTACTGTCACCACTGGGATATCGCTCCAAGATGCATTCTGTGGTTCAGTGTCATAATTAGGTCCTGATAGCGATTGGCGCCCAAGAGCAAAGCTATTATGCATGCGCCCATCCTCTCCGTGCAACTGAGCGCGGAGATATGTTCGACTGGTAAGCCTATGGTTTAAACATGAGTGAGTAGCCGGGATGGTACAGCGATGTGGCAGTGAAATTTTCGATCTCACATGCTGACAACGGAGATAACATAGACTAGAACGAATATTAAGATGAGCGGGTCAGATTCAATGAAATAACTACATACGATGACATGAAGGCTCAAGAAATATCATACTGTCATGGTCATCGGTCAGAAATGGATGGCGAAATAGCATAAAAACATTACTTGCAAGATGAATGTATCCGGTTTCCCGACAAACTAGATGATCGAGAGCTTAAAAATTAAAATACCAAGGCAAGACAATGTCAAAGACTCACAAAGATGAGAGTGCACAGTGCGCATATGCTATAGGCATCGTTAATAACAATTGCAATGAGGGCCTAAATACCAGACAATCGGACATTTACCTAGTCGCTGCACCCCTGTTAATGGCGTAGACGATCATCTGGTTTATTGTGGAGTCCGTTCTGTTTGAGCACAGGAGGTTATATTCAAGCCGTTCATCTGAAGCAAGAATGTTCACCTTTTGACGCCCGATCTGGCGTCGTTAAGAATGTAACATAATGTTGCCGTGATCACGACGTCACAAGCAGTCGTCGCACCACTCTGCGTACATGACACAGTCTAATAGAAAGGTTCAGGATGAGTCCACATTTTTCTCATAGTTGATATAAACGCACGGCAGTTGAGCTTAGGGCACTGTATCTGTGCACCTTGAATCTGGCAAGACGATAATGTCGTTCCGCTTATAGTGGCTATATTTTATTCAGTGACACAACAATACTCACACAAGAATAGTTTGGACTAGGCATAACAATAAGTAGGTGATATAGCCTCCTGTCAAGAAGAAAAAGAACACACCAATGCCAGCGCCTCAAAGCAATGTATAAAGCCAGTCAGCTTTCTTGGTGTGCATGGTCGTGCTTACTGATTTGAACCAATGCCAACAGCGCCTTCCAATGCAGAAAACATCAGTGATCTTCTTTCCGAAAAATAGACATAGATCAACGAACAATTGGTGCTGTGAAATAAATGTTATGCTGTGTAACTGTAGGCGTTCAATTTCATCTCCGAGTATGAGCTGTCGGTAACGATTTGAACATACCAATCCATATTCGACTTGCAAAAAATCTGCAGCATAACTGAGTCCCAGGTGAGCATATTAACCGGCGCTTTACGCTTACATTTGCGCGACAAAAGCTGCTAGAAACTATGTAGAAAGGTGTTAGATCTATATCATTTTATGCGCGAGGAAAATGAGACGAACTATCATCAACAATTGCGTCTTCAGCCGATAATGACGCACATTAGGAATCGGACAACAGGTTGAGAAACCAGAACCTACAGGAGCAGAGCTAATGAGAGCGATCAGTTACGCTGCCATGAACTATTCATTCAGTGCGGAGCTGAACGCACAATATTATGATATCCAGGTCAGGCTTGTCGCCAAAGCGGCCCACATAGTCCTCGTATATCTGGTGGCTAAGAAAGCAAAATTGCAACGTCGCCAACAGGCTGATAATAAGTATATTCAGCTGACGATATGCGATTCCAAAAAACGTCCAGTCTCACCCAAGGATAGCCACCTGGCCATTTAGCATTAACAAGACATACGGTTCGTATCAAAGCACCGCTCACCGCTACTTTTATAACCCTTCCATCGTGACCACTGTGTGACCGGAAGTACTGTCCGACAAGCAGCTGTTGTGTTGTAAATCAACAGGTTAAGTATGTGATCCAAGGGGCGCACCAGAGCTATCCCGTACAACCTGGGGTAAAGAAGTCAGTGTGCATTATACAGACGAACAATAAACGCAGGTGGCACTTACAGCGTTGTCAGAATGTACGCGATCATTTGACATCCCCACGTCGAGGCGAAGGATTCGGGCACATCGAGCACTGGCATAGCGTCCCACGGCCGGAGGATAGTCTTCCCCGCAGAGCGACTTATATGCAGAGAAGAGAAGGAGATTTACATCTCAGCAAGCCCACATAGGCGCACTCGGTACATACAGAAGACGCTAATCCCTTCCCACCAAGGAGTAACGAGCGTGGACACAGCTGCACGCGGCGTGAGAAGGAAACAGTCGAAACGCACCCAGCGTAGGCGGCCCGTGCAGCACCCCGTGAAAGTGTTGCCGGCATTCCGGTATGAAGGCGTCCTTCCATCGATGGGGCAGACAATACGGCTGCATAGAGTATAGCGGGAGGAGGGCTTCTGTCGGGAGCAATAGGTTGCCGGAAAGACCGTAAATATAAATTATAAAAGTGCCGCGGACTGTGCAAAGTGCGGCCTTCCGAGCGGGTATAGATGATGCCTGAAGAATAGGATATGAGTGTAAAAACGCGAGAAAGGAGGGGTGAAATGCGGATTCAATCGGACAAAATGGCAGCAGGAATGGCCCCATACACTGCATTGAGTTCAGAGAGAATCTATCGCAATGTAGCAGCAGCACCAATGAAATGCGAGTAATCATGGCCACAAAGAGACTCGGGCAGCATATGAAGGACCCTGTGCTCAGAAGGATTCTGTGCAGAAAGACTTGGACGAAAAAAGTCGAATAAATTCGGACCCGGAGGCTCTATAAAAAAGATCCTGGCAATGAATCTTACACAATAAAAACCATCGTCAAAAAGGTATTATGTACTTCACTCTGGATAAATGGCAGCAACGCTCTATTTCCAATTGATTCTGATGCAAAAGAGCTAGATATGTAGACGATGAAAGATAACACTGGAAGTATGCGAGATGACAGGTGAGGACGCGCGCTTGAGTTGAATATGTCAGACTGGAAAGAAAGAGGAAGAAGGAAGGGGAAGATGGACGTCAGTTCTCTGGCAACTCGTTAGGGATGAATATGTAAGCCTTGCTTTGATCCAGTACTTCGCAGAACGCGGCACGTAGACGCAGGAGGTTCGTGTTCGGAGTAGGGATGCCGTCTCCCGCAACAAATTAAAATCGTAGTCGTACAACTCAGAAAATGCGCCCTTAGTGTAGAACCACATCTTAAATTGGCCTTCGTTGGCGCCTTCCTAAGAATTGATAATGTTAACGAGACACTCAATTTCATAATGCTGTTCACACACCAAAATCGCCATTCCATAATCTGTGAATAGTGCATACAAAACCTCGTCCAATAGCATAGCATTTTCAGGGCGATAGATGTAACTGATTGGTTTGCGGCCACATCCATACCATGGGACTCTGTAGAATCGTTCTATGTCAATGCTGAGATCGCAGGCAATGTCTGCTCCCCAATCTTTGAGCATTTTCATTGTCAACTCCTAATCCACCTATTCTAAGAAGTCAGTATGATGGAGCAAAATATATATTTGTCAGATGATTCACAATCTTGAGTACATCCTCATACATCCGTTCGAACATCAAGAATAATCAGCGTCGCAGTAAAGTTGGCAAGGGGCTCGGATGTTTTGTTAATGGCGTCTTGGTCGGATTGGAAGTATTATATGTCGAGAATCCCAGAGATCGCACAGCGGTACCTTTGGCGCCCATGCAACTGAAAATCAAATTCAACCAAGTAGTATTGCCGCTGTACAGGCAAATTTCTCACAAGGCACATCAAACGAGAGTATTTATCGCTCATGTCTATGTGCTTGTTCTTTCGATGACTGCAAACTGTGACTAAAACAAACGCATAAGTACATGAACGAAGCAGAAAACATGAAGGAAGGTTCTTACTCCGATAGAACAAATGCAAGAGCCACACATTCGCTATGTGCCTTAGCAGCGCTTTCGCATCGACTTCTAAGATGACTGAGGCCATGTACGCTCGTGCGGAATTGTTGACAATGTTCTTGAACATCGAGAGAAGCAGCGTGTCCAGCTCGATGTGCGCTGGATTGTGCTCATCGTACTTCTTGGGAAAGAGTGCATCCTTTGAGCGAATTCTGTACCGCAGCTGTGGCACGTTGAATGAGAGTTTCCGAGTACGGCTCGGGTGCGCCATTGTATTCTGGAAGGGTGCGGAGAGCCTCACAGTCTTTCCTTCCGAGCTATCTGACTGAGTCCATTGGAGGCAGAGGTGTAAGGTAAAGTAGAACTAAGACATGGGTCATGAAGGATTCCAGAGACAGTTAACATTCTGCTGAACAGTTGGACGGCGTCATAAGGATCTGAGATAGGTTTTATATCAGAATTTCGAAGAGTGTAAGAGGTTCAGAGTCGAGACCTTCAGAAAGTTGTTGAAGCGAACCATGCGTGCCAAACAAACATTACATCAGCGGCCGGCCCAGGTAAGCGCTCTCCAGACTCTGAGCTCTCTCCTGGAAGTTTCTCATTATCTGCAGAATCTGGACCAGGGAGCAAGAGCACGAAAGAAATAAGCTAAACCGTAACTAGAAAGAAGGCATGTGCGACCAGTGCTGTGTCCATAAAAATCCCTCAGTGTCAGCCTGCAAACGGTCAATACATAGTACAAAGATGCGACTCAAACCCCAAGACCCCGGCGCAGTGAATCCATTACGATATAAAAAAAAGGAGATCCTAAAGAGCATTATGTACTTCAGTCTGTGTAAGTGTAAACAAGACGATGGTGAATCCTCTATTTCCGGTATGGCAGGGGGTTGGTTAGTGCATGATGATGATGGGGGATGATGGTGGTAGGGTAAGGGGATGCGAGGTCGCAGTGGGGATATGCGGGATGGTGTTGGGAGGTATGCGGTGGTGGACGTGGGGAATGTGCGGGTGCGGGAGGACACGGAAGACGTGCGGGAGGGTAAGGAGAGAGTGCGGGGCGGCAAGGAACCCAGACACACAGGGCAGCAAATGCAGAAGTGTACGTACGCGCGAACACGCACGGAGTAGTCTCATGCCTGCCGCTGGTTCAATGCCGCATGGCTCGCGAAGAAGCTCCGCGGTATAGAGGACACGCCGCGCGCGTATATCTGATTTGTATATATCTGCCAAGCACGGACGTTAATTTGGGAGGAAGACTAAGGAGAGAGGGAAGGGGGAGACGCACCAGCTCGTCGTACACTATAGCTGGCACTTTTTTGTCGCATAGCACCGAACCGGGGTGGATCTTGACAATCTACAACGACACCATAAAAATTCAATCAGCATCAAGCGGAAGGAAAGAAAGATAGTATGCACCGTCTGACCCATCGTCTGCTTATACGACCCATCCGGCTGCAAAAACGCCGAATTCATCGCGAGCCCATGGCCCAGGCTCCTCACCACCGGCTCCTCCTTTTCCCCACAGCTCAGCGACACATCCATCCCTAGCCGCTTACACACAAGCACCAACTGCTGTCTAATCTCCCGCCCCTCCAACAGCGCGCGCTCGTTCAGGAAGTGTTTCTTGCACCACTCCCTCCTCGCGCCTTTATTTTCGGATTTGGCTACTTCCTCATATGCGCGCACGGCGTTGAGCAGGGTAAGGTGGTCCCCCGCGGGGTGGGCGAATTTCTGCCTTGCCTCGGCGATGCTCGCGCGGGCGGTGGAGACGTCCAGGAATAGGGGGGCAGAGGCGGAGAGGAGGGAGATGATGGTGAGGGTCTCGGCGGTGCAGCCGAGGGGGGCGGAGGCGAGGAGGGCGCGCGCGTGTGGGGGTTCGAGGGGGAAGGAGGCCATTTGTCGCCCGAGGGGGGTGAGGGTGGAGGTGTTGTCGAGGGCTTGCAGGAGCCAGAGGGATTTGAGGGCTGATACGACTGTGGGTTTCGTGCGTTAGCATTAGCCCTTTTTTGGGTGGGGGGAAGAAAGAGGAAGAGACGAACTGGAGTCCTCATCCGGCCGATCCATCAACTCCAATTCCTCCAGCCTCTGCCCGAGACATCGGAGCTGCAGCATGCTTGCGGTGAGGCTCACGCGCAGGATCTCGGGCTCTGCGGCGGCGGGCATGGCGGCGAAGGCGGACTCGGTGTATAGGCGGAAGCAGGTGCCGGGGCCCTATTGGGGGGAGGTTAGCTAGGGGAGGAGGAGGGGGGAGAAGACGTACCTCACGCCCGGCGCGTCCGGCTCGTTGGAGTGCGGAGGACTTGGTTATGTCTTTCGTGAGGAGTGTATCAAAGCCTGTACGAAGTTAGTATTAACACCAAGGAAGAGAGATGCGACGCACCCCCGCCTGTATCCCTCGCTAAATACCTCTTCTCCTTACTCTTCCCCGTATCAATCACATACCTCACCCCAGGGATCGTAATACTCGTCTCCGCAATGTTCGTCGCAAGTATACACTTCCTCGTCCCCTCTGGGGCAGGCACGAACGCTTTGGCGTTCTGCCCCGGGGCCTGTGCAGCGAACATGGGCGCCACGTGCACCTCCGGGGCGTCCTGCGGGAGGCGGAGGGCGAAGGTCGTTATGCTGGCTTGTAGCGCCTCGATGTCTTCTTGCCCAGGGAGGAAGATCAAGACGTCCCCTGGCGGCTGGTCGGTGTGGATCTGGAAGAAGGTGCGCAGGGCAGCATCGAGGTAGTCGGATTGCGGGGCAGCGGAGTGATATATCGTGACGGGGTGCTGGCGCCCTTGGACGTACAGGATTTTTGCGCCACGGAAGAAGCGCGCAAATTTCTCGGCGTCGAGCGTGGCGGACATGATGACGAGCTTGAGCGGGTTTGCGGGTTTTTTGCCTTTTGGGTCTGAAGGAGAGTTTCGGGTGGCTTGGATGGATTTGAGGTTTGTCAGCAGGAGATCGGTGCGCAGGGTGCGCTCGTGCGCCTCGTCCACGACGACGACGCTGTACCGCTTTAATAAGGGGTCGGAGAGCAGCTCGCGCACGAGCATCCCGTCCGTCATGTACTTGATGCGCGTCCCCGCGGAGGAGCGGTCGTCGAAGCGCACGGCGTACCCGACGAGCGCGCCGAGGGGCGTGGACTGCTCGGCGGAGACGCGCAGGGCGAGGGAGGTCGCGGCGACTTTGCGTGGCTGGGTGATGGCAATTGTGCCAGAGCCTGCGAGGCCGGATTCGAGGATGTATTGTGGGACCTCTGGGGGGAAGGGTTAGTGGAGGAGGGAGGGAGGGAGACAGATGGGGGGACAAACGGGTGGTCTTGCCGGAGCCAGTCTCCCCGAGGAGGACGGTCACATCGTTTTTGCGTATTTCGTCGATGAGGGCCTCTCTGCCTGTGGAAAATGAGTACAACCCGGGGGCAGGGGAGCGTACGTACCTAGTGCGATAGGCAGCTGGCTGCGCTGCTCCTGCAGCGCCGCGGCCTTCGGGTTATTCGCCGCGCTGGGCCCCGCCTTCTTCGGCGGGGGCACATCCTCTTCTGCAGGTGCATGCGAATGGCGCGCCTTTTTGTGTTTCCTCCCATGGTGGTGGTGGTCCCCGTTCATCGCAGCGGCATTGCGCTTGCGCGGGGAGGCGGGGGCGTCGTCGCCGACGTCGACCCACGGGACGGGCTTGCGCTTGGGGGGCTTTTTGGGGTGGTGGGGCTTCTCTGAGACGAGGCGGATGGTGTTAGGCTTGAGTGCGGTAGGCATGGGGGGCGGGCGGGGGGCAGCGACGAGTGCATAGGCGGTAGGGAAAATTAATTGGACTTGGGTGTGAAAAATAGAGCAGGTGTCACGCGTGACGGGATTCGCGTCGCGCGCTCATTATTGGTTCGAATTGGAAGACGTCCTGCACGATATGGACCACGGCTGGTACGATCTCGGCGCTGGCCAGCACGGCGGCAGCAGCGGGAATGGCGGCGAGCAGTATGGCTATGCCGAGCAGGCCGAGGCGGAGTCGGTGCACAACGGGGTGCATAATGCGCAGCGCCTGCTCGCCGTCTTCCCCATGGCGTCGGCCACACCCACCACGCACGGTGAGTCCCCCGTTATTTTATCTGTCTTCTACTCACTCCTCTCCCAGTCGCCCGACACATGAATAACATGACCTTCACCGCCGCCCCGCCATCCTTCGCCCAGCCTTCCTACTACGCCCCGTCCTATCCGCCGGGCAACCCGCCCCCCTACTCCGAATACGACGCCCAGCTCTCCTACCTCTCTGCGTCGTCCGTCCCAGCAGACACTGGCTACTGGGACACCGCCCGCACCGATGCCGTGCGCCTCCTCGCGGACCACGCGGGCCCGTACGTGCCGTGTCTCACTCTCAGAACTTTAATCTTATTCATTTATTTCGCTTTTCAGATCGTACTCGTACCAGCAGACGAATACCTGGATGCCATCCCCCACGCCGCAGTCCGGCTTCCACACGACGCCCTTTGCGCAGAGCGTGTTCCAGCATACGGCCCCTACCGCCGCCTACCCGACGCCTCCGCCGGGAATCTCGACTTCCTCCTCGTCCCTTGCGTACGCACTGGGTGGTGGTCCTCCCCCGCCCCAACGCCGGCCCCAGCCTCCGCCCCCTCCCCCACCCCAGCAGCAGCAGCAGATCTACCACCCTGACGAATCCAGCACCTTCTTCAACGAGTTCCTCGAACGCAAGACGCGCGAGATGGCTGCTTCTCAACCTCCGCCTCCTCCTCCTTCCACGCACAACAACAGTACCTATAAAAACCACACCGCGAACTCCTTCCACCGCCCTGGTACGCCTCCGCGCAAGCCCACCCCCACTAATGCCCTGGGGGAGGAGAGCCCCGACCCTCTCGCCCTGAAGCCGTCCTTAGCCTCTGGATCTGGAGTAGGGGCAGCGGCGAGTATGACCCCGAGAAAGCGTAAACCCGTCGTGGAGATTGAGAGCCCGTCGATTAAGCGCATACAGTCGCTCAAGGCGATAGGGAGCACGGGCGTGAGCAGGCTAGGAGGCACCCCGCACCGGCTCCCATCCCATTCGGGCTTGAACTCGAATCAAAGCAAATCGCACACCGCCACCCCAGTGTCCGTGCCCCCCAGCACCCCCTCGCTGTCCCTATCTTCCTCCTTGTCCTCCCCGTCCTCCTCGTCCTCAAATCCTACTACGACCCCCAAGAAACTCATGAACCTCGCATACGTTGCCGTGCCGCCCTCGCCCTGGAAGACGCCTACGACGCCGATGAGCGCGAAGCAGAAGGGGAAACAGCGGCTCTTGGGGAGTGGAGAGGAGGAGGACGATTTAGGCGGGTATGGCTCGGAAGAGGGGAGTCCGAGTAAGAGTTTGGGGAGGTGGAAGACAGGGGAAAGTGGGGTGAAGGGCAGTGCGCGGAGGACGGGGGATCGGGATGAGAGGCGTGAGTTGTTCCCTCCTCTTCTCCCTTAAACTCGAAAATGGTGTATATATGCTAACCCCCCTTCGTTTGCCCTCCAGCCCCCCTCGAAAAACTAACCGCCCTCCTCCAAACGCTCTTCGACATCGAAGAATCTCTCCCCCTCTCCCCCACCTCCTCCCACCCCCCGCCAGATCTGTTCTCCCCCAACTCGCCCTCGCCCGCACACCCCCTCCTCGCCGAGCCCGCCCTGCGCAAACTCACAAAGTACATCGGCCAGGTCGCGCGGCCCCCCGCACGATTACGGCATGCAGGGTCGGGGGGCACGCCAAGGGGGGGCAGGGGGCGGATGAGCGAGGTCGATGTGGGGACTCTTGGGAGGGTGGGGAAGATGCTGGAGAGGGTCGTGAGGGCGGGGGAGGGGGTTGATCCGTTTGCGCGTTTCGCTTCCCTTCCTTCTTCCTCTCATACCCCCTCTGCGTCACCGAAGAAAAGGAGCGCGGCTGTGGCAGGGGGGAAGAAGACGAAAAAGAAGGCGGGGGAGAGGCGGTCTAAGTCTGCTACGCCGGGGGATGCGGAGGGAGGGGAGGAGGAGGAGGAGAGAAAGGAGGAGAAGTTAGGGAGGGAGCTGGGGGAAAGGGAGGTGGAGAGGATGACAAGGGAACTGGAGCTCGCGAGGGATAGTGTGTTGGCGGCGGATTGCTGGATTGCGTTGTTGGGGAGTGATAGGTTGCCGAAGCAGGTGAGGGTCTCTTCTCTTCTGTGTTCCCTTGCTTACTTCCTTTCTTCTTTTAATCGTTTTTATATATGGGACTGACGATATGTGCCCTTTCGCAGCTGTACTCCGAAGAACTAATAACCGCCTGCCTCACCACGACCAAAAACCAACTAACAAAGATCATCTACCCCCTCGTCGAGCTCTCTTCCCCTTCCTCCCCTTCCCCCAGTTCCCCCAATTCTCCCTCCCAAACCCTCCTCGCCCACCTCACTCACAACGAACAGCACCGCCGCCTCCTCGCCGCAACTTTCCAAGCCCTCTCCGCCGTCCTCCCCCGGATCAACGCGCTGGTGAATGCGGAGAGCGTGGCGATGAGCGAGGATATTATAATACAGGCGGTGTATATCGCTATCGGGCCTTTTTTTGTTGGGGAGCAGGGGGATGAAAGGGGGGGTGGGGGGAAGAAGGACAAGGGCGGGGGAGAAGGGGGCAGTTTGGTGTTGAAGACGTTTGGGAGGAGTGCGATGAGGGGGTTGAGGTTGGATGCGCTTGCGTTGATTAGGAGTGTGAGTTTTTTTTTTGGTTTTTTTGGGAAAGAAGTGTTGATGGTACTTTTTTGGTGGGGAAACAGATTTTCGCTAATCATGAAGATCAAAGATCGTGGATTATAGAGGAGATATTGACCTCGCTGATTAAGCTGTCGGATACGAAGCAGAAGGCGGGCCAGTTCCGGTTTGTCTCTTCCCTCTCCCTTCTTCCTTCCCCCATACTCATCCCCCTTCCCCTCTCCCGTTCCCGCGCATATACAGACTCCGCGACGGCCGCACGATACGCACTGTCTCCGCGCTCCTCCTCCAGCTCGTCCAGACGTCGGCGCACGATGTCCGCTTGGACGCGCGTAAAATTGAGAAGGCGCGGCAGAATAAGTTCGCGTTAAGGAGGCAGGAGAGCTTTTCTGAGAGTCAGGGCCAGAGCCAGGAGGCGTTTTTGGATGAGAATGATATGGAGGTATGTTTTTGTGTTTTGGGTTGGGTGAAGGTGGGCAGAAACTGATTGGGTTGGTTGGTTGTGTTTTAGGAGATACGGTTGTATGGAGGGGGGTTGGAGTCGGCGACGAAGGCTGCGAAGACGATTGTGCTTTTCTTGACGCAGAGGTACGTGGTTCCTCCTGTTTTGTAAGGCTGAATGCTTAGGTGGTTGTGACAGGTCTGGGAAGGGCAAAGCGACGAAGAACTCCAACGAGGCTGAGTACCGCGCGATCTTTGATAACCTCATCGACGACCTCCTCGCGGTTCTGCACTGGCCGGAGTGGCCCGCGGCGGGGCTGTTGTTGAATATCGCGTCGAAGTTCATGGTTCGTCCACGCCTTCTTGCTTCCCTCTCACACAAAGAAATTTAGTATCCCCCACAGGTATCCTCCCTCGACGACGTCAAATCCTCCAGCCAAACCGACACCAACGCCGCCAAAACCATCGCCCTCGACCACCTCGGCATCATCGCCGCGCGCATCCGGTCCAGTGTGCTCAAGGTGCAGCACGACGCCTCCGCCGAGGCCCCTGCGCGGAAATACAAGGCGCTGAAGCCCCTCGATGAGATTGTCGCGGGTGTGGATGGGAGGGAGCTGGAGAAGCTGCTGGAGACGCATAGAGATGTAGCGGCACATTTGTGTAGGCGGGCGTTGGAGGATCAGGCGTATGATGTGCGTTTTGTTTCGCTTTTTGTTTTTTGAAACGGGGCTTGTGTTGATGATGTGGGGGAAATTTAGAGCGCGAGAGAGCTGACGGCTGCAACGCTGGGCCAGGAACTCGCTACTGCGCTGCGGCAGGCGAACGCGTGGATCGACGATCCGGACGGGGATGATGATCTCAACATCAAAGACCAGCGCAAGCTGCTTGCGTTCGGGCAGAAGATCAAGACTGCGTTGAGGGAGGTGTGGAAGGATCCGTCCACTGATGTGTTTAATATCGGGTATGTGTTATATTTATATCACTCTGGGGATGATGTTGACTTGAAATTTATTAGCTCTGACGAGGAAGCTGTGCGCATTGACCGGCTTGCGGAGGAGATTGGGACGATCCAGAGCTTGCGGAACTCGTTCCAGCCGATTTTGAGTATCATTTTGCTCGCGCTTGACGCGCCGGCTATCTTCATGCGCACCAAGGCCCTGCGTGCGTTGGGACAGATCGTCACGAGCGATGCGACGATTCTCGCTGCGGTACGCTCGTTTAAGTATATTGCGCGAGATGATGTTACTGACGTGTGTGTGTTTGCAGCCCAACGTGCGGCGCGGTATTGAGAGCCATCTCCTTGATAGTTCGCCTGCAGTCCGTGATGCAGCTGTTGAGCTAATTGGCAAGTATATGATCGACTCTCCCGAGGTCGCTGGGGACTATTACCAGAAGATTGCGGACCGCATTGCTGTGAGTACTTTATTTATGGTATTGGCTATAGTTACTCATTTCATAAACAGGATACTGGACTTGGTGTGCGGAAGCGCGTAGTTAAACTCTTGAAAGGCTTCTATGGCGTGACGGACGACACTGAGCGGCGCATCGACATCGCTACGCGGCTTGTTCTTCGCATGCTGGACGAGGATGACACAGTCAAGGAGCTCGCCATTAAGACGTTAGAAGAGCTTTGGTTCCCTCCCACGCCCTTGCCGTCTGCCATGAAGTCCCGATCTAATGCTCCCGCGTCCAATCCACATGATAAAAGCGCTCTCCAGACAAAGGTCGCTATTATCATGGGCACTTCGGCGAACTTTAAGGATCGCCAATCGCCCTTGGAGGATGTGCTTCACAAGATCATGGCGGAGAAGGAGGGCAATGAGGCAGCGTCGTTGCATACGCGGTACACAGAGATTTGTGAGACGTTGATTGATGGCCTGGTCGATGCGTCCGATCTTCCTGGCTTTGTGAGTGATTTTCCATATTTTCTTATAATAACCGACTTAGCTTTCGTCAAGACTGTAATCAACTGCATACGGACGATACATCTATTTACGTCCGCATATCCTGCCATCCTTTCTGGCACCAATGCCTCCACACTCCTGCCGTATCTCAAAAACGCCTCAACGGTACGTTTCCCGGCCTGTGTCACCGGCCTTACTTACCTGCTTCTGCTACAGCCCGAGGAGCTAGCGACGTCCGACTATCTGTTGAAGATCTTCCGCGTCTCCATTCCACATATGCCGAAGACAGCAGCTAAGTTCGGCCAGGAGCTTCAGCAAGCACTTCAGCCTATGATAATCAAACCCTCCGGCGGGGGTGGTGGTCATGTATGTACTGTTTTTACAGTCAGCGTGCCCTATTTTAAGCATGTCTTCTAGATCTTGCAGGAAACTATCGGATGTATGTGTGTTGTGGTGCAGCACTTGACTCACGATTTTGTACGACTTGTCAATCTTGTGAAGTCATGCAATGGTCTGTCGTTCTTTTAGTTCCTTTCAGACCCATGAAACTGATTACCATGATAGCTCGACTACAACAGCATATCAAGAGGCCAGTCTCTCAGGAGATGACGACCAACGACATGCGCGCATTGTTAATCCTCATATTTATTGTATCATTGCTCGGGGAAAACTGTGACTTCGACACCCTTCGTGAAGAGAATTCAAGTGAGCTACCTCAGTATCTTACGAAGACTACAGTTAACCATTTTCTCATTGTGATAGCTCTTGCTCCAGAAATCAACAGTATATCACAGGTGACTTACATTCTTGTCTATGCATCCAATGAACGCTTTTAAGCCTTTTTCTGTCCAGGAGCCAATTCTTGATCACATATTCAACAGCTTATTACAGCTATACGAAAAATATAATAACGCTACCCTTCGCGGTCGGATTTTGCAATGCTTGGGTATGGTTACTTTCATTTCCACTTGATGACGTGAATGCGAACAATCGTCTAGGCTTCCTTTTCCGTGCCAAACCCACTCTGATGAATGAAGAGCCCGCGTTAAAGATCATGGATGATATCTTCGTCTCTTCCTCTGAGGAAGGCCATGGTCGTGTTTTGAAAATCTTCCAAGATTTCCTGACCTTCCAGGCATCAAGGCATACTGCATTGGAGAAAGGTGGGCAAATATATTGCACGATTGTGAATCTCTATCTCATTTTGCGCAAATAGAAGGTCTGACGGGTACAGAAAAGCCTGTCAACATGGGGGAGCTGGTTGGGAACACCGTTGGTTTTGCTGATTCGGGGTAAGCAAACCACTTGATGTATCCCTCATCACTGATCTCACCTTTGTGTAGGGTCAGCTCAATGATTGTTCAGCGGTACTTGGACCAGATCCTGCAGGCCACTCTTTCCCGAAACGCTCAGATGCAAGCAGCAGCCATTGATATCCTGAGCTTTACGATCAAGCAAGGTCTTGCTCATCCACTGCAGGTATGCGTGCCATCTAGTTTCATTATCGTGTGGTTATTAATTCCGTTCAAGTCGTTCCCCTTCATTATCGCTCTCGAAACCAGCCCAGTGCCCAGTTTGAGCAACCGTGCGAGTGCACTGCATGCGCATCTCCATGAAAAGCATGCTTCCATGGTAAACTCGAGATACATTATCAGTGCAAGGGCGTCGTTTGATTATCAGAAACAACTTTCGAATGGGGTGATTCGAGGTGGGCTTCTTCGAAATCTACGTTGCAAGTATCGTTGACAATCTTTACCAGGGTTCCGTGCAACGCCATCTCCGGTTGCTCTGCTACAACGTTGGTATTCGCTTGTGCGCGAGAAGCGGCCAACACGACAAGACTTTCTTAAGGCTTTGGTGAAGGTGTTCCAAGAGAACCCTTCTTATCAGTCGTCCCAGGCGAGTCTCTACAAACCCTCTTCCTGGAGGATTTAGAATGCTGATAATAACACAGGACGACGTCAACTTCACGCGATATATGTCAGAAAATTTTGCAGCCTTCGACTACAAGACCCAGGAAGAAGTATTCACCGTTATCAAGTACCTTACGACTGTGCTCTCCACCACTGGGATGCAACTGCTGGAGATAATCTCGCCTTCTCACTTACTCACTCATCTGCATGGCTCTACTCATTCTGGAGTGGAGCCAACTCAAGGATTACAATCTGTTCGCCCTACCTTCTGCTCATGTTGAAAATATTTGACTGATATTCTGGTTAGGATGCCATGGATACGTCTCCAGACACGACTACTAACGCTGACACGAACCATCAAGATAAAACCGCGTTAATGAGGACCTCTGTGATAATTGCTATGGTCATGCTGCTTAAAGCTCATCTGAAGGCTCTTTACTCCCTGTCGGAAGAGTACGTTCTCTCTTATTTTAAAATATGACCAGCCTAACATCGCTCCTCATCTAGTAAATGTAATAAATTTGTGATTGGCAAGAAAAGCGCGATTGGCGACAAGCCCGCAACGAAACGTCATGACCTTCCCATATCTTGGGACCGCCTGCCTTTCGCAACTACTCCCCTTCTGACCACCAACGATGTTGACAGTCAAAAGACTCGGGTATGTGTGGGTTTCCCCCCTTGATCTCACATTCTTACCTTGTCGCACAGTTCCTAGAGATTTGGAACGAAGATGGCCTGACCGCCGAACCCGAAGATGACTTTGCTTGAAATAGGCATTCGCTCTCCGTCATTCAATTTTCTGTGTTACATACTACTTGCTTTCCACGGACTCTATTATTATTATTAGCATGTTGTTCCGTGTTACATACAGTACGATAAATAATTCTATAGCTGGGTATAGGTGCCAGCTTCCCTTCTCATAGCCATACCCGACACCTGTATATGGGATATCCTAATCAAATGCTGGTGACAACAGTTACGGTGTCTTCCAATGGGGGCTTCGGTCTCGAGACGACGCCATCTATGAATGTCACTGGCCCTTTAGGCATTTCGCCGACCACGTGTTTGGCCTCTTCGTCAAGATTGGGCTCATCTTCGAATTTCCAGTCTAGTTCACCGCCATACGGTTTTGGCAGGTCCTTGGCGTGTATTAAGTCACGGAGCTTGGGTCCTGGATCTCTACCGAGGATATGAATCTTATTCCGCGTGCCCTCGTCGAACCATCCCTGGATATGGCGAATCTAGTGAGGGAGTCGCGAAAAGACGTACAGAAACCCACCTTAATCCAGCCCCAAATTGTTGGGAAAAATGACGGCGAGTTAACTACAGCGATTGTGTTAAGAGTCTCTGGGTAGTTGGCTGTTGCTAGCCGTGAAGCTTCCTGGAGATGGTGCCTCAGCTTCCACATTGAACCGAAGGAGACATGTTCGAGATCAATTATCGTCGTGGTGGCTGATATTGGTGTTGAGGAACTCGGATGCGAGAGATAAGAGCACAATGGGAAGGCAAATTGACTCATATACTCGTATAGAGCGACTCTGTAGATGTAATTAAGTTAGCATCGGTGCATCCGTATCGGTCATGAAATTATAAGAGGCACATTCGTTGATATCGCCGTGCTGGTGGGACTGCATCCAACTCCTTCTGTATAGGTTCCAAAGATGCTAGATGGTAAACATACAAGGGAAGACCATGCTAAAGCAAAATTATTCCATCTCCCCGCCCAATCCTGAACAAATCAGGAATGCGCACCTTGTCTCTCCGCCCAGTCCATCGCGGGTAAAAGCGCTTGGAGGTCTCAAACTCTTCTGGATCAAAAGTGACATAAAGGTTATCGACATTGTGCTGTTTCCGCCAACTTTCCGCATCTGAAAACTGTTTCTGCGCTGCAGTTGGCTGGAAACCTCTCGCACGCAGGAATCGTCTTCAAAAGTCCCATATGAGCTATAGTGCGATAATAAATAGCCAATACACTCACACTATAGTCGGGTCATCGTGCGAAGCCTGCAAGAGTTCTGTCGGAGGAGTATACAGATTTGCCTTTGTCAAGACGTCCTTGAAAGTAGCAAGAGCTTTGTTCTGTGCCTCCGTGAGATGACCAACATGTCCAGTGAAGGGGTCATAAGGCGCTGGCGCCGTTTCGATTTCCACCATTGCTCTATGGGTGATAGGTACAGTGAGGAAGGGAGTTGTGGGTGGGGTGAAGAAAAGCGCCCATCATCATACCGGGTGATGACTGAAAATAGTTGACTGTGTACAACCACCGAGAATGACGATTTCGCCGGCCCGGCAAAGGCTTTGCCAAACATACTAGACGCGTTGAGTGTCGTGTCGCCAAGACGTGTCTGTCTGGAGTCCGATAGGCTAATTATTATAACGGACTCAACCTGCTCTCAACCAACTGTCAACTCGTCTTCAATTTGCTTATGCGCCTCACACATTTTTTTACCTGAAAATGCATAGCATCGTATCGCGCATTAACAATGCCTCTGCTCTCCTTTCCTCTTGCACGATGGTCCTTCTAGCAGCTATCGCCATCTCATCCTTCCTTTTAACCGCAGATCCCAATGGAGACCTTGCTATAGCGTCTGTTAACGTGTAAGTAAATGATACCTCCTGCTGAAACTAGCCATAAAATCAATTCTAAATTAGTTGGTATCCAGATATCCTACAAGCGGGACGCGATATCCCCACAAGAAGCAAGAGATGGCTTTTGTAAACTTTAACGTCACTGCTAGTGCGGGCTGTCATTCTCTGCTTCTTGTTACTTTCGCCTTATTACCGATATTCCCATAGACCTCACACCGCTCTTCAACTGGAACACGAAGCAGTTGTTCTTGTACCTAGAAGCCGAATACACGAATTTCAAAGGAGTAAGCTTGTCTTTCATACCTCACGCTCCCGGAAGATCCAGCAATCCTCGTTGCTTTCTTCTCCCAACTATTGCTCCTCTATTCCTCCGCTCGCATCAAGTCTAATAATTCCTCTCCATAGGTGAAGAATGAAGTTGTGATTTGGAATCGCATAGTCCGTCGTAAGCAAGATGCGCATATCGACGTTGTGGGCAAGAATAAATACATGTTTCGTGAACCTTCCTATAAGTTCAAGTGAGTGCAATCCTGTTTAGAACGTCTTGCTCTGTATCCTTTGCGTTTTCACTGCTCGATAAGCTTACTTTCGCTCATCATTCTTAGAAACGCGAGGCCAGCGTATAATGCCCTTAAATATAACATCATATCCTATGCGGGTGTTCTCACATACGGAGAAGTGGCAAGAACGGTTGAACCAGTCAAATTCCCTCATGTATCCTAATTGTATAATTTATATTATCTCATCAACTAGCCATTGTACGATGTACCATTGGTCCATTGCATGACCTGGCGTACTGCTGGGCATTTCTTGCGTAGCGAAGAGATACGTATCAACTTGCTTAAACTTTAGACCGGTGACGATTCCAGCTTTATGAGAAGTTTGCCTTTTCATCGGCAATTTGGCATAGAGAACGGAGCAACACCCGTCGATATTACGTGTAGTGTTTAGGGCAGGTAGCGTCGCTCATGTTTGCTATCGAAGCTCGCAGTAAATAGCAACTAATTTTTGGTCAACAGCCTGGGGTTCGTGACTCAATACCACCACAACAGACTCAAGGCTGCGATGTTCGTCCCGCGTAAAGGGTGCTGCTTGCATCCCCTTTTCTTCACGAACGGGCCAAGGTCTGAGCGTTATCTCGTCCCTATTGGTCCTTGACGGATCCGGTGGTAACTCGCCGAGCGACGAACCAGAAATTCATACACACCTGCCAATATGACAATGTCCGAAGATATCCTTCGCATCTGGTGAACGGAGAAGTGATTTTGCTAGATACCTGTCTGCCTTTGGCTGCAGGATGCATTTTCATTTTTTCCTGCAGCCATTTGCAAGGGAGGACTGTCCATCAATGTCCTGTTAACTCAGGACGAGGAGCAAGGTTATTAGGACTGAGTCCTTTCGCTCTTTCTTAGTGCCAAACTCTAGGCAGTCGTGTGCTATTTGAAAATCGTTGTGGAGATTGGGCGGTTGTCCTCCGCAGATACTTTAGAGTTCTATTCGCGCGGGGTGCTTTTGCACTGCAGGTCGTAGTAACCAGGTCTCAACGTGGATGTGGGTTACGACCCCGGCTCTCTTTTCACCCAGCCCCTACATATTGGGATATTGCCTGTCAGGTTAAAAAACATGATGATTCTGGTCCTTTCTTCCATCACTGGCGATGGGTTTGGATGACCGGTATACTGGGCTCCAGCTCCGGCTGTCCAATCTTGGGCTCATGAACCAGACTGTCCACGGCAGAGTGAGCCTCTCTGAGGTGACCGCGTATGAGGAGTCTCGTGTATTGGACTGCAAAGAGGACAAACTGTTTCTTCAGTGCACTTCGCAGCTCGCAGTTTGCGAAACTCAATTCAGACTATTCTTCGTCTGTTGTGGCGATAATTTTTTGCACATTGTTCATTTGCTTGAACCCCGGTGACAGACTGCCACGTAGAGAGAGATGTATAAATGTACTTAATGATATCCCATACGTGCGCGTTTTTGCTCCTGCTCAATGTTCGCCTCACTTAAAATTGTTTTGTATAGAAATTCGGACGTTTCAGTATCATTAGACTGTCATTTTCAGTTGTGTATACTCTCATCAGTCCATGTAAATGAACTTAAATTACTCACTTTGGGCCTCAGACCGACAAGGTGTAACTGTTTTTCGGTTTGAATAGCTGGGTTTCTCAGATCGAGCCAAGTGTTGCGCAGGATGCTGCTGGAGTAACCAACAGCGCCAATAACCCTATGCACAGGTTCATTCTCGTTCTGATCTGATCATTGTATACACCAACTCGCAGAAACACAGGTAAGAAGGCGAACACCGCGGCCGCGAATGTCATTACCAGCCGTGGGGTGCCGTCATGTATACTTGACTAATGTGTCCCTGCGCCCCCCGAAGTGTATGGACATGCAGCTTAAGCGCTCTCTGCATCTGAGTAATAAAATGAAATGAATGCTATAGTTCACACCTGGGATGAACATGTACCCAATTTAGAACCTGATTCATTGAAATAATCACATAGACGCACTAATATACATTGAACACGATTCAGACAAGCCCTAGACTGCTAGGCCGCGCTTCGGAGGTAACTTCGCGGCACACTCCTTGACTCTCGACTCCTCGGTCTCCAGATAGCTTTGCGTCAACTTAACAAAGCCAGGCATATTCTTCCAATCCCCGAGATCGATGGTGATCTTCTTCCAATTCTCAGCTGTGAAATGCTCAGTTCCCTGCGGCTGGGCGCCAAACCACCGCTGGAAGAACGCAGGATCGGCTTTCTCTACCCAATGCTTCTCCGCGATCTTCACGCCGACATTGAATCGATAATATGTGCCGACTTCGACTAACGGTTCTGCCATCTGGTTAGCATGCTCGCCCTTGGTAGCAAGTTCCCACATGCTTTGCACCACACCAGCTGCGCCAGCGATATTTGAAGCTACGTCGGTTCCATCTGTAGGGAGCTCCACGTTCGGTTCCATTCCAGTACCGATTGTCAATAGGCATCCAAAGGGACTTGCAAATCCGTAAAAGAGGCGAGCCTCACCCATCAACCTATTGTAAGGTGAGTATATCCTCGTCCTCAAGAAATAGGCCACTTACAAAAGCACAGGATTGTTAAACCCTACGCCTCCGTCCACATACTCATAGTCGCCAAGTTTGATTCGAGGAAAGTAGGTTGGGGCTGCAGAGGTCGCTCTCGCCGCCTCCCAGATCTTGTAATCGGCAAACGATTTCTCCACTTTAGGATTGGTGTACGTGCGCAAATGAGTAGCTACGCGGTTGCTTATGTCCTGCGCTTGACAAGCCAAAACGAAACTGAAGAATCACGAGAAGGTCAACCACGCTTTTGGAACAGGCTCATAAATCCAGCTTACACTTTGCATCCATCCTCGGGATCACGCATTGGGGCATCCTCGTCACCAGTATATTCCTTAACGATGTCTTTCACGGCCTGTTCTAGCGCCTTCTCGGAGTATCTAGCGCCTGTCGTGGCACCACTTCCCACTTGGCTTAAGATTCCTGCATCGAAAATCTTCTGCGCTAGAGTATTATATGCCTCGATGCATTGGTCAACAGTCATCTTGAGCCTTCCCAGCATGATTGCGATTAAACTGAACGGAGAAGTGAGTAAGAAGGCCACAGGCTAGAAAGATCAACGAACCCGCCAGTGCTAGTACCGGCCATCATGTCGAAATAGTCGCATGGCTTCGCGTTTGGATCGCCAGTAACCTCAGCCATGACGGCTTTAATCACGTACAGCGATGATATCCCACGTACACCTCCTCCATCTGAGTTTCTGGTAAGTCGTCTACTAGAACATATCGTTTTACTGATCTCACCTAGGGAGAGAAGCCTAAGCGGTCTCACCCGAGCGCCATGATTACCGTCGACACGCAGTTCCTGTGTTAGCAGTGCGGTCTCCAAAGAAAGGGCAGCCGGGACTCCTTCAGGCGTCACGTCATTTAAATACTCCTGAAGTCTGTCTTGAAGTTGCTTATTCGACTCCAGAACGGCCTTCCAATCGACTGTTGACTTGACTGGCGGGCGCCTCGGCCCTAATTGACCCGAATAAGAAACAATAGTATCACCAAATTATAATAATACCTACCTTTGTTTGAGATACGGACCACAAGACGACCGTCATGAGCATGGTTTTCCCATCCTTGGAAACGAGCACAGACACGGACGGCAATGACATTTCCGGGCTATAATGCATCGCTCACATCAGTATACACTATCCTCAAATATGAAATAACTGACTTCGAGGAAACTGAAGATTTCGTGTTGAAGGTTAAACAACTTTCCCGCCTCTTCTGTATCCTCCGTAGACGTTATACCGTTGTCATGACTTCGCCATACAAGTGCACGGCCATCCTTAGTTTTAGGTTCTGTCGCATCTGGTGATGCCAGGACGACAAGATCGAACCAACTCCATATCCCGTCAGCTTCATCGCTGATTTCGCGCTGATTTCGACTAGGGTTGCCGAAGTTCGGTTCTATTCGGTTCTCCGGGGTTTTGACGAGAACCAGAACCAGAACCGACAGAGGTTTT
>JASFDD010000071.1:0-82477 GCA_036937055.1 Nidula microcarpa | reverse complement strand
GCAGAAATGTATCTGAGTGGAAGTGTTTGTAGTAATGGTATTGTATAAATACAAGTCATAGGATCAAGACAATAGTTTGGAGATGAGCAAGAATGGAAATGGGCAGAAATAGTTGGAAGCATATCAGAAGATGATTCGGAGTGTCAGAAAGTGTCAGAAGAGATCGTGGATATGACACAACTCCAAAATAGACAGGCAACAAGTCTGTAAACTTCAATACCAAGTTTGATGGTTAGGCTATGAAGACACTGACAAAGAATTCTCTTGGCTTCTGGCTTCTGAGTTAGATCATGCCACAGAACTTGTCTCTGATTTCCACACAGCATATCTGAATAAGCCTGGACTGTTACATTCACTTTGAATCTCTTTGTTATACATATTCACACTATCCCAAGCCCAAGAAAACAATTATCAAGAAAACTACTATGTACAAAAAGTATTTCTGCCATTTCTGATTTTGCTTCCAACATCTTCATGACTACTCCCTTAGTGTTTGGGAAGGAGGGGCAGCCTCAGCTTCCTCTTCACCCATCTGCTCATCTTCCCCTTCCTTTTCCACCTCCATTTCCTCTGATCTTTCTGCCTCCATTTCTGACACCTTTTCCAACTTTTCCCCTGTCTCTACTTCCTCTCCCTCTGCCTCTGTCTCCACTGCTTCCAGACTCTCCAACCTCTCTGATGGTGTATAGCTTGATTCCAAGTGTTTCGTCATGACTACCAGTGGCAGTTGCTGCCACTGGTCAGTTGGGTTGATACCCATGACTGCCCAAATAAGGTGCACGTGTGACCTGATCTCCACCTTCCAACCCTCCTCAAGTACATGCACAAGCATCTTGATCACCCCATCCGAACTTGTCCTTGCCTTCTTTGTCTCCTTCACTAGCTCCTCAACCGTGTCCACTATCCTTGCACCTCCTTCTGAATCCCTTTGATCTCTGCCTTTCTGATACCATCTTCCAAAGGCCCCATAGTATGTGCCTTCTTCTTCTTTGGCATATCCTCTGCCAAATCCACCTTCTCTTCCAACTCCACCACTGTTGTCTGACCACACTTCCAAGACAGCCCTGCACCCTGATCCTCCTTTCTGCTGACCCTCTGAGATGGTTTCTTGAATTCCTCTTCCATCATGCAGCACTTCTGCTTGCTTTCTGCACAGTGGTGGCATGACATCTTGCTCACAGTTTGTCTACCACTAGTAACAAATCAAAAAATCATGAGGAATAAAACTTACCTTGGAGTATGCGGAGCACACTCCCAACCCTTCTTCCAGCACAGGAAGCAAGGTGATGCTTGGCTCCAAAGAACCTCCTTTGCCTTCCCCTTGCCCTTGCTCTTAGCCTCTGACACCTTCTGAGCTTCCTCCTCCTTCCAATGTTGTTCTTTCACCTCCTTCTGCTTCTGCTCCTCCCACATGGCATCTTGCCTCTTGGATTCCTCAAGTCTGGCTGTGAGTTTTGCCAACTCCTGCACGATGAGTTTGGTGTTGGAGAGTTCAGCAGAGGACAACATTGTTTGGAAGACATTGTGGAGGGTGTTACCAGCAATGGTGATATGGGTGATTATTGAGTGATGAAAATCTCCACATCCTAATTCCTGACTCTTATACCAACACCACACAAATTAACTCTGAGATCCATGACTATCTCCAAAACCTTAAAGGCCTTGATGGCTCAGCCTTAAGGGGGGAATACTGTCATATACCAAAACCCAGACTATGCTTCTGATACTTTTCTGTTACTCTCTGACACTTTTCCCATATTTCCGATAACCAGGATACCCTGTTTCTCATTCACCTCATTACTGTTTCCATGTTTGACAATACCTTGATTTCTATCAGAACAATATTTCTTTTATGTACCTTTCCAATATCTGTCCAACTCTGAGATACAACTTCCAATACTTATTATGATACCTCATCTTATTATGACTCTGTCATTACTAGTTACCTTTCCCTGAATAGTTATACAATTAACTACCTACATATTTAAGTAGCTAGTTCTGGTCTTGTATCTGCAATTCAAATATCAACTAAGATCCCCACCTAGTCTTCTGACTAAGTTCTAAGTCTCTTCACTTTCCAACCTCTGACTCCCTTCCAACTTCCCCTCTAGTTGACTTACATTGACTAGTCTTATGTTGCTCTCAATACTAGACTTAGTCTCTAGTTGTCAAACCCCCAAGTCATCTTTGACAACTTTCCAACCCTGCAGTACTTTCTTCCAATGTGTGGACCACATTTAAGTCAGAACCCACAAGAACTGGAAGGGCACAGCACATAAGCTGAAGCCAATGGTTCTTATCTGTAGTGTTACAGTCAGAAGCCCTTCTGATGTACTTCCAACATTTTCCAACATGGCACTATCATAACCTACGTCCTCTAACTCCTATTCACCTTTAGGAACAAGTCTTGACATCCAGCCCAAAATCAGGCAGATTGTCCAGGGCATGTGATCATACTCTTGAGAATTCTGAATCCAAATCTGAACATTGTTTTGAACAACATTTGGAACCTTCACCCTTATCTTAAACCATGGCTGCAGAAAACTGTCAACATATCTCACCAGAAGTCAAATGGCAGCTTGTAGCAATGTCTGCATTGATGACCCCCTTCAAGATCCAGAAAGCAACAGGGATTTCCAAAAGAATTGTCAATCACATCCTATCACTTTCACAAACATTGGGGCATTGCAGTTACCTTCAGTGATGGAGAGCTGAGTGCAAAAGATCAACATTAAAATTGTGCTTATATATAATGGAATGTAGTCTCAAATATTTTGAAGCAACAAAAGAGAAGATGGAACATACACAGGGAGAAAAGATAGGTTCTTGGGCACTGGTGGATATGAGCTCAAGGTTACTGCTTCGTGGTGGAGGGCAGTGGTAAGCTGCAAGCCAATTGAACATCAGCATCGGTGTTGTCGTGATCACGCGCCCTCGATGATCTGCCTGATTTGGTTGGATCTATTTATACAGGCACCTATGACGGTCATTTTGCACATTTATTCAGGTGCGCACGCACACAAATCAGCTGTTTGCGCGCACAAATAAAGTGTCTCGCACGCACAAACAGGAGTGTTTGCGCGCACAATCAAGATGCTATTTGTGCGCACAATCAGAACCATCATGCGTGCACAATCCAATTCCTGGCGCACACAATTCAGCTTCGTCCAGTACTACTTGTCAAATATCTAATTCATAATTATTGACAAGTCTGTCACACCACAATTACATTATTGATCTAAATAAATCCATTCATTGAGTTATCTGTTCAGAAATGTATTAAGTATTATTGCCCAAATCCTCCCTTTCCAATTAGCCTACAAACATACAGACAGGCTGAACAGTCAAAAATGACTATAAAATAAGGATATAGAAATGATGAGGTAATAGTTTAAGGCCTTGGTCAAGCTTTTAAACTTCAAGCTCAACTGAAATGATACAAAAAGAATCATCAGATCCTGTTCCTCATCTCATGCAGGCATTTCATATAATTAGTGATGAACTGTAACATTGAATGGATATTAAAATTATGCAGTGAATCATGGCAAAAGTTAAAAGGTGATCTACTGGGGTAAAGGCAAGGGCTAACCAGATCTGGCATCAGGGGAAAAAGAGGTGTGTATGAAAGCATCATGGTTCAGAAGGGCTGGATTTGGGGAGTGCTGTGGGTCATGGACACCTCATTGTGTTGTGAGAGATAGCAAGGCATACTGGTGCTTGTTTCTTACAGAATGGTCCTAGCAGAGACATGCTCAGCACATCTCAGTGAGAAGGGTATGCTTGAGCTCACCTGCCCTTGAATGCCATCCATTTGTACTGCTTCAATTCCTTCAATTAATTTTGGCTACTGAGCTTGATGATAATAGACTCTTTTTGTTATGATACTTGAGGCACAGAGGTATAGAGATGAGGTGGGAGATGAGGTGGGAGATATAATAGAGATGCTTGAGCAATGGATTGTAGCCTATATACATAAAGCATTTGCATGTCTACAATCAAGATGAGGAGGGTGTCAGGGTGCACATAACTACTAACTACTTACATTATATATCCCTCACATATTAGGCTCAGTGTCAGTATCCCATCTTTCTTCACAGAAGGGATAGTTACAGTTGTCAAGTATGCAGACAGGAGTATATTCCCGCAGAGTGCCTAAAACAAGCATTAGCATTCTATTTTTGTGTGATAAAAATGGCACTAAAGCTTATTTACTTTACATATTTTCCTCTCTTGAAGTGCTGGCTTAGAGAATAGGAGGAGGAACAAGATGTAAGCATGGTGGGGGGTTAAAAAAAAAGCACTCATAGATGAAACATGTCATTGGGTGGTCTCAGCACCTCCCATGAAGCAATCCTAGTGGCTAGGAAGAATAGATATTTACTAAAGTAACACTCGACTCAAGACGCCAAGGTGTATGCTCTATTACGCTGGTGCACGCCTGTGTGAATCTATTTGGTGGTATGCGCCGGGTAATGCACAGCAATGCATGCTAACGCACGCTACTGTGCCACTGCACGCTTATGCATGCCGCTGCACACCGATTTTCTTATGCTCCTTTCCTCCTCTATCTCGCTTGCTGACAAATCATGATGGATGATAAATCAGAACTTACCCCAGAACTAGTCTGCGCGAGTGCCCCTCGACCCAGACGGTGATGTACAACGTTTGTACGCCCCAATCTTCAGTCTTGCAGCCTGTGTTGCTATTTGCTTAACCCTTCTTCAGTCCTGCCACTTTCCACGGTCCAGGCGTCTCTGCGCTCCTTACTCGTATGCTTCTGGTCGATCCTATCGGTCTCATCCCATCTCCTATCAGAGCGCATGTGCACATCTCTCTGTCATCAAGCAAGGTCAAATACGTATATTTCCTGTTATGGAATTTGCTCATGGCGTCTGGCTCACTCCCGGAGCGACACTCCCTTTAGGATCCTAAGTGCTTGTTTCCTTTTTGTATATTGATAATCTTCAATTTTCACCAATGAATTTAGTTCAGTTGCCAGCGGTAGATCTTGGGAGATACGTACACGGAAAACTACCAGAAGCACCACAGGCACTGGGATCTACCAGGAACAGGAAGAAAGGATTTTCGAGGCTTGGCTGCACATGGCAGGATGTCTTCTCTTCGAACTGATCGCACTTTACATCATTCCACTGGGAGAAAAGGGTTTTGTTTCAGTCGAAGCTTTGTAACATTTATCAATGTGTTTGAATCATCTGTCAGCCATGGCACATAGAGCGGAAAATGGAAAGTATAATATGAAAGTCCGATAAGAGGTCCTTGACGTATTAAACTTTCACCTGCATTGACGCTTGATAGGACTTCGGCGGCCCCTGGGCGACCTGAGAGGTAAATTAAGCAATTTTCCGCCACCCCTGCTATTTTGACTCGAAGTGAATTTGTATTTCCTGAAAATTCCCTTCGTGACTTTAGGAGAAGAAGGATCACAGACGTCCTCATCGGAGAAGCAACATTATTCAGATATTATGTAGGGCCTAATATACTCAATGCAAGTAACAATTCTCTGGACACTTAAAGGCTGGCTAACACCGCGCTCTATTGGTGGATAAACCAAAGTTATTAATAACTCGACCGGGGTAAGTATAACTCGAATCGAGGACTTCTATCCGATATGGTAAATTTTCCGAAATGCTATAAGCCCTGAGAGCTTTACATTGGAGGACTGAACCGTGTGTTGAAAGAAGAAAATGATCCGAATTAACTGAGAAATAATATAGCTTACCTATCAGAACTGGCGTTGAACCATGTATATGGATGTTTAGAAACGTCGCTCAAATAGCTGTGGAAGGATCGATAGCATAATAGCATACATACTCTAACCTTGGTGCTGGTAGTTGCAGTGACAGTATTTAGTATTTGAATCCAAATATTATTGAGAATTTACTCCGTGTCCATGAAAAGTATTACATTTTCCTTTTCTCGTCATGGCGAATCCATATTAGTGAATTACCGCATCACCCCAACGTTCATAGAAGAGCCCTTTAAAAAAATAAGACAACACGAAAAAGACGAAAATATAGCACAAAGACTCACCTCCAGCCTTATCTAGCTATCGAAGAACTTGGTATAGATCTCGTACTCCCAAATGCTTCGATGGGAAAACTCGAAGTTGTTCTAGGCAGACGTTTACTGTCCGAAATTGCTCAGACGAGTGTGAAGATGGCTCACATACATGGTATTCCTGGCCCGGTCCTCGTTCCCAGTATCACTCTCCAACACCTTCTTAACGCCCTCCGCTCTATTCCAGGTGAATCCGAAATTTTCGGCGAAAGAAAGGAGATTTCTATTCCCCTTCACGAATCGGGAAATGTTAGACGCAAGGGACTCCAGCACCCAAGTGGCGTTGTCTGATATCTGGACAGTTGCTACAGTTGAGTGATAGTGGTCATGATGCCAACGATATAATTAGGAACTGAAGAGTATGCATACCGTAAAACGCTTTACTTTCGACTATACGTTCGATGGGATCACTTATGACTATCATTAAAAGTAACGTAAAATGACAGACGCGGGCACATAAGAGCAGGAAAGCCAATGCTCATAACATCATAACGGAACTCTATATCCGTTTCTAACCAGTCGTATTTGGCGAGAACTGGGTGCCTCTAAAAGAGGCCTTTTAAGCAACAATCATTAGTTGTATGGTGTGATAGGCAGTAATGTGGCATTGGTACCTTATTAAAATCGACACAGACAGGTATCCAACTGAAAATCTACAGAAAATACTAGTGTAAGACGTCTCAATAGCTCCTATCCAATGAAGCCTTACGTGGTAGTCTTCATACATTCCTCCACTCTTGAAGGCTCAAGGAAATCTAGAGTTCCCCAGGAGTCGTTCCCAATCATAGCTATGACCAAGTTTAACGTCAAAGAATCTCTGCCAATCTTCAGGGAATTATACTCACCAAGAGTATCCCTCCCCTCCACAATCTAATGACTTCGGATTATAGTTCGTCTGTAATAGCGAAGGCTTCTATTTCTAGTATCAGCAGAACATATAGATGTTTTAAACGACGATTGAAGCGACCTTCAGTGTTGAGAAGTGCCATAGTCGCCTTTGTAAATCTAGAGGGAGATATGAGCATAAAGATTACCCCGTTTGGCCGCTACGTTTGGGTGATCCTGGACAGCGAGCGGTAATGAAGTGGACACCGTGGCACCAAGAGAAAAAAAGAAGATACGAAGATTCCGACGGCGAGGAAATCCCGAAAGCGAATGGAAAGAGTTAGTAGGATCGAATTTGCAGACAAGAGGGAAATAGAAAGGTCGATCACGGAAGGCGAAGGAGATCCCGACGAAGGGGCACTTCTGGGGGCCCCGTATAAGTATATAAAAGTAACAAAGGTACACGGATATCAGGTTTAACGTGGCATATAGCATCGTCCAGGTTATCGTCGTAGATCGGGGTTTCAAAGCAACTATGTTGCCTACATATACTACCTGGATAAATTATAATGGTAAGAAATCTGTTGACGGTGTTGGTAAATCGCGCACTGGATGATACGCTAGGTAAGATTGGGATTCGGAATATGGACTCCTCCGATAGCCATTACATTATACCCTGCTCCATTAAAGCTTATTAGACGAATGTTCCGCATGCGCCATACATATATTAAGTTACAACTACATAGTCGTTGGCTACACGGAGAGAAAAATGCCTCAAAGGGCTCATATAAACAGTAATTGAACGTGCTAATCTTGTAATCGTTGTCCATTATTTCTTTTGCGTATCCCTACATAGTTGGCCATATCCGTGTGAATTCTCAAGCTCCTACCCTTCAATCAACCGCTCTAACGCTGAATTTTAACATGAAGAAATCCATTTCTTAACATTTAGATGGTGGATGAAGATGATCAAAAGTTTGGCGGCTCGCTTGACGCACCGGCGCTTGACGCAACGCGAGTTCATTTCGTGGCAGGCCGCAGCTGGGGCTGCCTATCGGAAGCTGGAAGCTGGGTTCCATGGTATCATCGCCATATTTCTTGAAACTTGAGTGAAAGAGTGAAATATTTCAGAATCCGAGACTACTTTACCTGGTGTGAGCGTAAAATTTATATGCTGTATTAGGGTGTTTATGTAACTATGGATCTATCTGGGATATAACTATGAAAACACAGTTCCTGTTACATCGCGGGATGAAACCATCTGCAAGTTGCAATCGTAATCTTTAGTTGCGATGTATAGAACATAAAGCTCACTTATCAATATTAGGGTCAAAACCTTGGATAAGATCAGTAAGTGGCAATAAATGAATAAAGGCTTGGAAAAATAAATACCAACTGCTGCACCGTCTGTTACACATGCGCAGCGGTCGATCTTAGGACAGCCATATGCCCAACCTTGATGCTGATACCTACAGCATGTAGAAGCAAAATTGAATGGTATGAAATGGACCAGGCTACGTTGGACACATACCCCATGTCAGGGAAGTGCATTACTTGATTTTTCCGCAGCGTCATGGAAAGTCCATACGAATGAACAGGTGCATCTCCCCAACGCTCATAGAAGAAACCTGGAGGGAAACATTTCGCATCGGAGGTACATTAGTGTATAGGTAATTTAAAACATACCTCCAGCTTGGTCCAGGAACTCAAAGAATTTAGAATAAATTTCACTCTCCCATATACTCCGATGAGAAATTTCAAAATTATCCTTGTTGTTCGAACTTCCCGTTAGAAGACAAATTCGAAATTAGTCGCACTGTACACACACACTCACATACATGCAATTTCTGGTCCATTCCTCATTGCCAGCATTGCCTCTAAGTGCCTTCTGAATACCAATTTCTCGATCCCAAGAGAACCCTAAGTTCTCATTGAAAGAAAGAAGATGATTGTTTTCAGAGAGAAAGCGAGAAACATTAGACGCAAGGGTTGGCTGAACCCAGCTGGAATCGTCGCTTATCTGGACAAATCCTGCATGAAGTTATTTTGATTAAAACACGGAAAAGCACACATATAGGAGATAAAGCTGCATACCGTACAGTGCATTATGTTCAATCATCCGTTTGATAGGATCATATGGCTGCCAAATTAGCAATACCGTAAAGAAGGAATGCACGGAGATCGTAACCAATGCTTACTATATCGCAATGAAATTCTATATCCGAGTCTAATCTCCACAGCCATTCGTATTTTGCGACAGCTGGATGACGCCAGAAAAGCCCTTTTACATATAGAAGGTTGTCAGATAATCGACAGACGTTAGCGGAGCCGTAGGACCTGAGTAGAATCGACACATAGAACGATAACCAACACTAAACCTGCAGAGCAATATTAGGACTTACAATGACTATAATATCGTAAAACACTTATACCCGATAGTTCTCAGCGACTCGTTTACCCTGGATGGCTCTAAAAATGCTGGGATGCCCCAAGAGTCATTCCCGATGGTAGCTATATATCCATAGTTGTAAGTTCGAAATTTGAGGCTTCATGTATTTTAACGAAACCTTGAAATGATACTTGCCAAAGGTTGCCCTTCCTTCTGTGATCCACTCTACTTTGGCTCGCACTTCATCAGTGATGACGCTAGCTTCGTTCTCTGGCATAAACAAAACATAGGGATATTTCAGGTGGCGGTTGAAGCGATCCTCGATGTTGAGAAGGGCCATAGTTGCTTGAGTGATTCTGGAGGGAGAAATAATCATGAATATCACTGCATTTGGTTGAGATTTCGTCAAGGGTAAGGAGCGATAATGGAGTGGAGACAGAGGAAGCATAAATGAAGCTGCCAAAAACAACAGCACAAGGGGGAGAATATTTCGAAAACGAAAAGAAACAGTGGACATGACAACTTCTGGATTGTAGAGGAGGGGGAAACGTAGGCCTTGGCGTATGCATCTTTTATCTTGTACTAACGAAAATGATCGTCAGCTGGCATACTATATGGGTAGATGTCACTAAAAATACTTCAAACGGGGCGGCGAGCAAGCCCGTACCAAGAACATCTCTCTAATACGTCGCAGTCCTGTAACAAGAGCGAGATATCGAGAAAGATCTTAACGAATTGGGACAGGGGACTAGCCGTTAAAACAGGAATCTAAGTTCCACGAGTTACGACTCCTTCTATGATAACTCGGGCTCATTAGATATTAAAAGAATACCCACATTCTTGAGATATCCCTGAAGAACCACCGCCCAATATATTTCTATCACACCACCATCGAAAGTTCATTCGACTTAGGATACGTGCCAGAGCATAATGCCTGGTATCCTAAATTTACTTAGGAATTGATGTCGAATGGTACTAGCAGATCTATAATGTAATTATCGGGGTTCAGAAAGAAGAAGAGAATTAGTAGAGAAGCCACGCTCGACGTAGAGTAAATCTCGCTGAAAGTAAGGAAGCCTACAACTTGAGGAATCCACATGAGAATCTGATACGAAGTTCGATGAGGGGATACATAAAAGGCCTGAACACCAAAAGTACGTGCGGAGCTAAGTAGAAGGTATCGGAGCTTTAATAAAAGGGTCCCACCACGACGAGCCATCAGACAGGCTGTGGTGGAGCCACCTGGCGGCTCATTTCTGTTGTGGTGGCGCGGCTCGATTTTAGCGGCCGGTGGCTCCAAATTCAGCCACCAAGCCACCAGCCAGCCACCAACCAGCCACCAACCAGCCCCCCGCCAGCTGAGCCACCGGTGATGTCACCCAACCAAAAATAGTCATGCAGTAAACCTTCCTATCGGATTCAATTTTGTGACGAGATTCGACAATTCTTTCAACCTAGTTGTGGTAAAATATTTTGATATATCGCTCACGAACAATTATAAATCAAAGTGCTCACCGATAATAATTGCTTTAGGACAGTTAGGAATCAGAAAGGTTCTGCGCTCGAGATTGACCTTCGATTATCCCACACGTGCGTGATCAGTTATACCATGTCCGTCAAAATACCGTCCATGTCGGCGAAACTAGATCAGCAAGCAATCAGCCAAAGCGACGTAACTTAGTCAAGTAACTTTCGCTTTAACACCCACCATGATGCTCCATATATGCAAGCATAGGATGTCATTACTACATACAAATCACAATGAGTGTTTTGGCACGTCGTGGTCTGAGATATGACAAGGATGCCGGTGTTGTGCCGGTGAATCATAAGCCTTTGCGTTAAAGTTCGGAAGTGGGACCTTGATAATCTTCCAGTTGCTTCCAGTGCATACATGGTGGAGACGTTAAAAAATAATATTACCTTGAACATGGATAGCCAAAATCGTACGGCTACTCACGTTCAGACGGAACGCCGGAACGGTAAAAGCGCAGCCAAGCATCACTATGCAATGACAGTAACTTTAAGTTGGCTGTTATTTGGTTAGGCTGCCTGATTTAAATCTTCGGCGGAGCCACGCATACGGCATCTGAAAGGGACTATTAACGACGAGTCAGTCTGACAACGAGAAGTGAAATTTGGTATCCGGGTAGTACCCATATCTTATAGTGTTGTAAAAAAGTTACACATCATGCATCCGTATATTTTGTTCGACATCGCTCGTTGAATTCCTCTGAAGGTAGTATTTGGGTGTGATCAGCACGTTTCTCATCACCTCTCCACCATAGTTGAGCTCTAGAATACCTTCAACTTCATCTATGCATACAAGGTTTGTTTTACTGATCATTAGAGCAGGTCTGTCAGGTTTCAGGGAGTAATGTTAGCAGATAGTCTACAAATACTTATAGCACTGAGCATTGTTAGATATGATCTTTTGCCGGAGAACAGATCGCCATTTTCTGAGTACATGATCTATAATATGAGATTACACTATGTAAAACACACTACGTGACTGGTATGAAATTAAATCCATTTATTCAGGACTTTAGGTGGAGAAGGTGGAGAGTATAGCCTTGAATACAAAGAGTTACTGAATTTCGGTGAATTTTGATATGTCATGTTTCTTGTTCTCTTATATCATGTGGTATTCTATAAATTTTCATATGTGTACTATTCATGAGAATGGTACCAATATACTCACTATTTCACACTTAGTGAACAAAAATAAAAAATCAGGAATGACAACATTATTCTTACAGCTTGGGAAATCATTTTTTCTCCCTGTTGCTAACCATAAGGGTGCCTCTACAGAAATTTATTAGAGGTATAAGCTTTCCCTGCAAGTTGGCAGAGATTTGGCAGGAGTTTTGCAAGAACACATACTTCAAGCTAATAAAATTCTTAATATTTCGTTTTCTTTAGCTCCTCTGAACACAAAAATTCGCCTCTCATAGAGTCATTGTGCCAAGTTCTACGGCGGTGGTTTGAAGCGTGTGACCCATGTCAGGAGTGTGGGACCGGTGTCACGCTTAGCGTGGATTGCCCATCCCCAGGTAGTGCGGAGTCCGAATCAAGATCTTTCTTTTCGCCACGTCACCCAGTACCATCGTTCCCAAATCGTTCCAATTCGTGCTCAACATTTCCTTCCTGAATCGCATATTTTCACTTCATCCGTTCTCTGATTCTAATTCAACCTCAAAGCGTAGAATATCTCATTCCATATTTCACTTATAAGCTCGGGCATGTAAGCTTTCAATCGTTCCTAGAGCAACGGATTCTCGGGCAACAACTGCTGGAAAATTTTATCCTGGCATACCTTTCATCGTAGGTATTTAATGTAAGTTTCTCTTCCACTGGAGCCCCGCTCCACGAACTGATCAGTGCTGCACCCGCCTACCTATGGCAGATCCCCCGCACGCACAAGCATCGCCGCGAAGATGAAGCTACTACAAGATGCCATTCGTGAAATTAGCGAGTCTAGGAGATCGCCGATTTCTATCCTCCCCGACGATATTTTATCCCACATTTTCCTCATCATCGCCGATGAATTGACGCTTGACAATATGATCCGCCTCATGAAAGATATCCGATCCTTATCCCAAGTGTGCTGTAGTTGGAGGGATGTAGCACTCAGTATCTCGCGCCTCTGGCGTGCGATATACTGTAAAAATAGCAGTATAGAGTGGATTTCCACTCTCCTGGAACGATCTGGTTCGGTCTCGCTCCTTGTGACTGCTGATGAATACCTGTTCGAAGAAATGCTGACACCTGGCCTCATGCTCATACTGCCCTGTCTACACAGGATAGCCAAACTAAATGTGTCCTCCACGTACTACGTTTCGGCAGGCGGTTGGGAAATCTTGATGGGTTGCTTAATGCAGCCCGCACCGTTATTGGAGGATTTGATTTTAGTTGTCCACCACACCCAGCACGCATGGAAGCTTCGATTACCGTCGGAGGACATATTTCACGGCCAAGCTCCCCAAATGAAACACCTCACTATCAGTAACTGTGGAATAGCGTTCGAGCCAAGGATTTATGGATCTCTCACGTCGCTCTCCGTCAGCTCGATCATCCCCGGAGAGGGCGCATCGTTAAATTCCAGGGATTGGCTGAACACATTACGGTCAATGCCACTCCTTGAGAACCTTTCCATACACGACTCTGTTTATCCTACAGACTTGCAATTGTCGGAACACGAAAACACGAAACTTCCGTTTTTAAAATCACTCGGACTAAAAGAATTAAGCCTTCCGACATGTGCCACTCTCCTGTCGCATCTAATACTGCCGCCCAAATGTAATATCCAGATATCATGCGACGAGGTGTCGCTGGGCCAAGATCTTCAACTTTTGGTTCAGATTTTATTTCCGAAGCTTGGCCAGGAATCCTCACAGCTAGTGATTGACTGCAAGAACCACAGTTTCAGCCTTACTTTATCGGAAATCTTATGGAATTCTGGGGAGTCTAAACCGTCCATCTTGCCAGATGGTGCCTCCACTTTTGTCGCCCTAAATTTCACACATGGTCAAGATCTCAACTCACTGTCAGAGTTCCTCATGCCCGCTATGGAGCCGTACGTTTCGCATGTCGAGGTGCTGTTGTTCTTGACAAAATATGCCGACACATCAGAGCAACTCGTGCACAATATTTTGCGTCCATTCAATGCAGTACAGCATATCTCTATAGCTCGGGGTCAAGGAAAAGGAGTATCGGAGGTTTTCTCTGTCATAGCAAACTCGAGAAGCGAAAATGAACCATATCCCTTCATCAGCACGGGGGCCTTGCTACCAAAATTAACCAGGATTGAATTCCATGATATTCAACTTGTTGTAACGCCTGAAACCTCAGAGCCTGGGGATAAACCTTATCCTGGGTATGTCTCTGACAGAATCAAAGCACAGCTAGCATTTGGCATAATAGCCTTGTCAATAAAGTCTCGGGCAGCCATGGGGTTTCCGATTAAGGAACTGGAATTTACCAAGTGTCGTGGAGTGCATGAGAGGATGGATGCCCTTAAGGAGCTTGGGGTTCATGTAATTTGGGATGGGACAGGAATAGCCCCACCTCCGAAGAATCGACGCAAGGGCCGTCGCAAGACGTAGGGCTTAGTCGATGATGCAGATTCGGATGTAGAATTGGGGGCACAGTCTTCTAAACTGATTCTTACCTATGATATTGGAATGTGTTATCAACTCTTCTTCATGGCCTACATGGTTTTGTCAGTAAAGCATAATCTAAGCATTGGTAGAATATTGGTGCGACCATTTGGTTGAACTGCTGAGTGCTCATGTGCTGAGTTATGAGTAGGTGCCCACAACAAACACACATCATACTGTTTTTCCTATGCAACCCACAGTAATTATTAAACTGTTCTTTCAAACTTCCAATACTGTGTGCTGTCTCTGTAAGCTGATGCAGGTTATTCAGTGACAGGGGAAATCATTGGTGAGCAAGGTCTCGACATAGTTGCTGGCATCTTCTCATTCTTATTGATGCTTTCAGGCCATGGAGTATTGAGCTCTTAGGTCCCTGTGTACCATTTTAAAGCACACTGAGTATTCAATTCCAGCTTCCACTGTTACACTCAGAGCCTGTTTTCTGGTTCAATTGTAAAATATCCCACTGCTCTGTTGTTTGCAAGGGTCTTACACACAAATATCCATACTGCTGGCCAGTGGGACATCTAAGAGTCTGCGCACTTTTCCAAGTTAACTGAAGACTACACAACTGTGGTTTGCCACATTGGTGAGTATACATCACTGACTCCAGTGAATCATGTGTGCTGGACATAGTTGTCCATAGACCACTGGATTATGCTGGGCAATTGTGAAAGCTGAAATATTAGGGGTGTCATATACCAAAAACCTAGACCATGCTTCCAACATCCTTCCAGTCTATTCCAATATTTCTAATAACCATGATACCCCATTTCCTGTTCACCTTGTTACCATTTCTATGCTCAACAATACTTTGATCCCTATCAGGACAATACCTTGTTTATGAATATTTCTGATATCCCTTCTGACTCTGAGATACAACTTCTGACACTTATTATGATACCCAAGGGCACAGCACATAAGCTGAAGCTGACAGTTCTTACCTATAGTGTTATGGTCAGAATTCCTTCCAACATTGCTTCCAACATTTCCAATATAGTACTATCATTGCCTATGACCTCTAGTTTCTAATTTACTTTGGGAACAAGTCTTGACAAGGGTTAGCAATCTCATAGTGATGTAGTTAGCTAGAAGAAGCTGGTAATTTGTCACTGCTATCTTTTGCCAGCCCCTGCACACTAATTAATGGTATTCCCAACCAGTTCTTCAATGGAAAGCAATCATGGAGAACATCAGGAATCTTATATATGTGGCAGGTATGTGGGCATGCATATATTATATTATATTATATTAATATTTTACAGGAGTGTACATAGTGTGCACATAGAACATCTATGGGTCAATGCTATAGTATGACTTGGAGGCACATGGGCAGATGCCTTTGTTGGGCTTGAACTTCACCATGGCCTTAATGTCAATAATGCTCACCATATCTGGCTTCTTCACTACTTATTCCTCCCCACCATTAATTGACAGCTATCATTTTTTGCTGAATCATGGAATCATCACCAGATGCAGATAAGGAATGGTCCAGATTTGTCACCTGTAGATATATTTGGATTTGACATGTTTGTTCATGGGGTAGAAGGTCATCAACATCCATCTGATGAAGCTCGACTGTCAGATGAGGAGCTTGAGGTGTGGTCAAGAAGTTGTTTCTAGAGGAGTCCTAGAGGTCATGGTGCCTACCAAAAGTAAGACTTGAGGTGTGAGAGGAAATTCAGGGACCAGAGATCTCTGGTCTCTCCAGAAATGTGTTCCAGAGCTATATCAAGGAGAGGGATCAGAAGTGGACAGCAGGTCCAGCTTATGTGCTGTGCCCCCTTCATTCATAATGTCCAATTTACAAATGATGATTAGCAGACTTGATCAGAAGTAAGGGCTTGCAAACTCACCTTCCTGACTGGAGATTTAGTTGATAGTTGAGAATGATAACCATGATGAGAGATTATTTTAGAGAGTAGGGAGAGATGAGGATGTCAGAGGTAGCTTAGCCAGTGAAAATGAGGCTAATTGTGGTAATTAACAAACTGAAGAACTATGGTACAATTGAGGTACTTAAACACTAAAGAATATAACTACCCAGAGTAATACAAAAAGTGTACTAAGGCATAATAAAGCATACTAAGTAAAATGGAGTATGGAGTGGGTTGAGGTAGGAGAATGCATAACATAAATGATAGCAATAATCTAAGGTATAAATGCAAAGGATTTATTGTAGAGAGACTCATGTCTTGTGGCTGAAACTTATGAGTTGAGAATGGAAGTGGACCAGAGTAAATCTGAGTAAGGCAGAGATGATGCAGAGGGTCAGGAGAGCATCAGGATTGATTGGAAGCTGGTCCAGAGCATATGAGTGGTTATTGTGACTGGGATATGGCAGGTGTATGGGATATTGGGCAGGACTTCAATATGAAAGATCATAGATTGGATGTGTAGGACCACCACAGCATTTGAACAAAGTATCTCTCAATCCTCCCACTACCCATATTCTTTGCAGAATTTGCCTGCATTTGAAGATCCTATGCAGACTTGCATGTCAACAGTAGGCAAAGAGAGCATTACTATTCAATCCATGTGGACCTATGAGCTAGCTCTCTCTTGGCAGCTGTATGATGATTTATTTTAAAATAAGCAATAGATACAAAAGGATAAAAAATCAACATTGTCAAGAGTATCAAATTATCTAGAAGCATTGAATTACTAGCTGAAAAGGAAGTGAGACTGAATTATTTATGTTAAAAGGGCCAAGATAAAAGAGGAAATGAGAACATGTAATAATGACTAGCTATTTTCAAGGTAGAAAAAATCAAAGGAAGGACTTGTTATAATGTATGTAAGGAGGAGTTACCAGCAAGGGGGGTAGGGTAGAGAAAATGACTTCCAAAGAAATAATGAAGAGTCAACTTAACAAAGGGCTAGACAACAAGAATAGAGACACAATGCTTGTTGACAGAGGGTAAGAATTGACAAAGGAAGAGCCAGTGATTATGGATTGTAAAAAAAGGTAAGAAAGCAGCAACAAAGGTTATGTGACAAGAATTATCCCACTGGGTTTGAGCATGTTCCTGAAAGGGAAAGACAGTGATCAGAGGAAAATAGCAGTGTTGTGTGGTGGTTTATGACAAGAAATAAATTCTGGATTATAAGACAGTAATAACAGGGAACCAGGATTTTATGAATGGCAATATAGCAACAAGAGGCCAGACAGCAAGAAAGAGCCATGACTGGGAGAAGACCTGAGGCCTCAGACATGCTATGCAAATGAATGGCCCACATTCTCAAGTCTTCATGAATTCATAGATATCCCATGGATATCCTGTGTGTTTGTCAATACTGGCCCCTATAACAGAGGAGCATGTCAAGAGTTGTGGTTGTAAGAGCTTCATGCTTGTGGTCAGAAGGTGGCAGTGTGTGGAAATATTATGATAGGCTGCATATAGACTGTATCTACCTTGTCTATGTACCTTACCTGAGTGGACCCAAGTCCATGATCCATCCCCCTTTTTTTGTTGCTCTCACAGGATCTTGGAGGAGAGTGACACTCCCTAACAGGAGTTTTATCAGAGCAGCCACAAGAATACATAGTTCTAGATCTTTACTACTGGTCACAGGCAATAACACTGATTCCTCCTGATTTGTGTGGACATTCTAACTGGATGTGCCTGGCACTTTGAGAGGTCAAATTATTTCCAAAAGATTTGTGATTGTTCACATCATCAACCTAGATAATAACAAAATGAAAACTAAGAGTATGTAAGGTCTTGAGTTGTAACATAGATGCAGACTATTTGGTTTTGGGATCTCTGAGGAAGTTTCTACTCAAATTTTGTGAGGTTTCAAGGTAAGTATGTACAGTCAAACCCTTATTAACCCATGCCCTCCAGTAAATGCCCTGGGCTATGAGATTTGAGAGGTTATAAATAGGTTATGAAGTGCTGAATTTGGTGCAAATGTGTCATATCCATGATCTCTTCTGACACCTTCTAACATTCTGAATCATCTTCTGGTATGCTTCCGACTATTTCTGCCTGTTTCCATTCTCACTTATCTCTGAACTATTGTCTTGATCTTATGACTCATATTTATACAATACTGTTACTATGAACACTTCCACTCAGATATGTTTCCACTTCCACTTCCGCTACTTTCATTATGTGTCAAGGACTCTTATTATCCCTCATTTCCATGGTGTTGCTACTTCTGCTTTCATTATTATAATTAGTGATGCTAGTATTTAAGTAGCTCAGTTTTGTACCTTAGTCTACAATTCAAATATTGACTAAGATCCCACCTAGTCTTCCAACTAAGTTCTAAGTCTCTTTGCTTTCTGACCTCTGACTCCTTTCTGACTTCCCTTCTAGTTGACTTAGATTGACTAGTCTTATCTTGCTCTCAACACTAGACTTAGTCTCTAGTTGTCAAAACCCAAAGTCATCTCCAACAACTTTCTGACCTTGTGGTACTATCTTCTGACATGTGGACCATGTTTAAGTTAGGACCCACAAGAACTGGAAGGGCACAGCACATAAGCTGAAGCCAACAGTTCTTATCTGTAGTGTTACGGTTGGAAACCCTTCTGATGTACTTCTCTGATGTACTTCCAACATTTTCTGATGTGGTGCTATTGTGACCTACGTCCTCTAGTTCCTATTCACCTTTGGGAACGAGTCTTGACAGTATATTCAAATTCTCACTTCTGAGTTCTCATCTATGGTTTGCACTCTCTTGACTACAACCCCTGCTTGAATCTGTACAGCACACACTCAGTCTCATCAGAATATGGCCTTCACAAACTGTCCTGAAACTCATGCTGTTTCCACCACTTGTGCTACTCTAACTTTGCCTCCAACAGCCTCTGGGTCTGGCAACAAAGGCAAGGAACACAAAATTCACACACCTTCTGCCAAACAGAGTCAGACCTTACACTCTCTGCCTCAGGGCAATCCTTCCAGTCCACCTGGCAGCAAACCTGGTCCACCTGGTGAAGACAACAGAAACCCTGACAGCAATGACAGGAATCTGGGTGGCCCAGGTGGCTATCCTCAAGACCCTGACAATGGGGATGACTACCCCTCTTCCAATGAAACCCCCAACAATGACCCAGACTTAGTTCACACACTTGGACAACTCTCAAGATCCATTTGTTGGAAAGACACCTTGAAATCCGACAAGCCTAAGGCAAAGGAACCTGACACTTATGACAGTTCCAACCTGAAGAAGCTTGCCCCATTCCTTTTACAGTGCATGATTTACTTCCACAACAATTGGAACCTTTATTCTGACAATTCCACCAAGATCAATTATGCTCTATCCTACCTTCAAGGGACAGCCCTTGATTGGTTTGAGCTTGCTATAGTTTCCGACAACCTCACAAATGACTGGCTAGAATTTGTCAGTTTGCTCAAACAGAATTTTGGTACTATTGATCCAGTGGGAGATGCAGAAGAAGAGCTCAAAAATCTCTGCATGTATGATAGCCAGCACATTCTTAAATACAACATTGAGTTCAACCATCTAGCAGTTAAGACCTCTTGGGACACCAATGCTCTCCACCATCACTACTACAAAGGACTTCCAGGTTATATTAAGGATATTATGTCCCAGACCAGAAAACCTACCTTGATTATCAAGATGAAGGAGATTTCACAGACTATTGATGCCTGGTACTGGGAGCAACAGCACAAGAAATCCCATGCTAACAATGCTTCCACCAAATTGGAAAAGTCTTCCAACAAGGGCAAGAAGTCTTCCAGTAATAATAACCAGCAGCAGTCCAATTTGTCTAAAACCTTGAACAACAATACCAGCAACAACAAATCCTCGAATAACAACAACTTCTTGACTGCCTCCTCATCCAAATCCACTCCAAAAAAGCCAGACCTTTCTGACAAACTCAGTAAAGTGGAAAACTGCTTTTTGCACATGCTACAGCAGTTTTGAGTGGCTAGTCATGCCATTTGGACTCACCAGTTCCCCTGCAGCTTTCCAACATTTCATGAACAACATTTTCCAAGATCTATTAGATGTCTGTTATTGTCTGCCTAGATGATATTCTTATATATTCCAATGACACTGCCCAGCATTGGAAACATGTCAGAGAAGTTTTCTGCCATCTCTGCCAGCATGGACTCTTTGTTTGTGCTGACAAATGCAAGCTCAATTCCGAATCTGTGGAATACCTTGGCTGCATCCTCTCTCCAAAAGGTCTGACAATGTCAGAAGACAAAGTCAAGATTATACAGGATTGGCCTGAACCTCAGAAAGTGAAAGACATCCAGTCTTTCCTTGGATTTGCTAATTTCTACCAACAGTTCATATACAACTATTCTGACATCACAGTTCTGCTTACTTGACTTACACAGAAAAGTGTCCACTGGGACTTCAATCAAGATTGCTGTGATGCCTTTACTAGACTTAAAGAAGCTTTTGTTTCTGCTCCTATTCTTACTCACTGGATGCCCAACACTCAGATCATTGTAAAAACTGACACCTCTGACTATGCTTTGGGAGCTATCCTTTCTATCATTACTTCTGACAATGAGATTCATCCAGTGGTGTTTCATTCTCACACTTTCACTATTTCAGAATTAAACTATGATACTCATGATAAGGAGCTTCTAGCTATTTTTGAAGCTTTCCACATCTGGCAACATTATCTTGAGGGGGCTCCACTTCTGACAGATGTTGTTACTGATCACAAGAATCTTGAATACCTTTCTACTACCAAGATTTTTACATGCCAACAAGCCAGATAGTCAGAATACCTTTTGCAGTTCAACATGGTCATCTTTTTCCACCCTGGATGCCTTGGAACTAAGCCTGACTCTTTAACTAGACAAAGGGACATCTATCCTAAAGGGGGGAATAATGACTATGCTAAAGTGAATCCACACAATTTCTGCCCAGTATTTTTGCAGGAACAACTTTCTGCTTCTCTCCATGCCACTTATTTCATAGGTCCATCACTTTGTGTGTCTATAGTAATGGATGTCAAACTACTTCATAATGATATCATTTCCAATCTTCCTTCCAACCCTGTTTCCACTGCACATCTTACAGTGCCTGAAGGCTGTTGATCACTTTCTGCCAATAGTCTATTGTGCCTTGATAACAGAATCTATGTCCCCACTTCCAACAATCTCTGCCTCTGAATCCTTCAGTATAAGCATGACCACATTCTTTCTGGTCACCTTGGTCAGAACAAAACCATTGAACTTATCTGACAGGAATACACCTGGCCAGGTCTCTGCTCTTTCATCAAAGACTATTGTAGATCTTGTGTTACTTGCATGCACTCTAAACCCCAACATCACAAACCATATGAATTGCTCAAACAACTTCCAATACCAGAACACCCATGGAATTCAATCTCTATGGACTTCATCAAGAAGCTTCCACTGTCCAGTGGTTACAACACTATCTTGGTAATCATTGACCAATTATCCAAGCAGAGTATTTTCATTCAAACCCATGACACAGTCACTTCCACCAATCTAGCACAGCTCTTCATTATACATGTGTTTTCTAAGCATGGTGTACCAGAGCATGTTACTTCTGACAGAGGCTCTGAGTTTGTTTCACATTTCTTCCACTCACTTGGTAAGGCTCTCAACATGCACCTACACTTCACTTCTGGTTATCATCCAGAAGGTGACAGACAGATAGAATGAACTAATCAGACACTCAAACAATACATTCAAGTATACTGCAACTACCAGCAAGACAACTGGTTGGAACTTCTTCCACTTGTGGAATTCACCTACAACAATGTGCCCTCCACCACAACCAGCATTTCACCTTTCTTTGCCAATAAGGGTTACCACCCTAGCCTTACCATTCATCCTGAACACAACCTCACTTCCACCTGCACCCATGAATTCATAGTTAACCTCAACAAATTGCATTCTACCCTCAAAACTTCAGTAGCAGAAGCTTAGCTCTGCTATCAAGGTCCCACAGATGCACACTGACAACTTCCACCCACTTTCTGCATAGGTCAACAAGTGTTTGTTAAAGCACAATTCTTCTGCACCACTCAACCTTCAAAGAACTATCAGAAAAATACTTAGGACCCTATGAAATCATTGCAGAGGCAGGTAACCATTCATTTACCCTTCAACTTCCAGATGCTATGCATGCTGTTCATACAGTCTTCCATGTCTCTATGCTGGAACCAGCCACACCCAACACCATTCCAAACTACATTGAGTCTCTGCCTCTGCCAGTTCATATTGACAGAGAACCAGAATACAAAATTAGCAAGATTGTTGATTCCAAAACCAATTGACACTGTATTTGCAGGCTTCAATACAAAGTATGTTGGCTAGGCTATGAAGGCACCAACAAAGAATTCTCTTGGCTTTCTGCCTCTGAACTGGAATACACAGCAGAACTCATTTCCAACTTCCATACCACATATCCAAACAAACCTGGACCCCTTTCAAACTTATAGCTTTTTGATATTTCTGACTTTCCGATGTTTTCCGCTTATTTCCGACATTTTTATCACACACTTAGTTACCAAGAATCCAAGAAATCTATTACAAAACAAAAAAAAACAAGAAAAAAACAATTACTATATACAAAAGTTCCATTTTTTATTTACTACAGAGTCTGTGATTCTTCTGCAGGCTCTACCACCCTCTCTGTTTCCACCTCCATTTCAACGTCTTCCAACATTTTTGCCACTACCTCTACTTCCTCTTCTGCTTCCTTCTCTGTTTCCAACTCTTTTTCCACCTCATTCTCTGCTTCCTTTTCATTCTCTGACTGCACCCCAGCACTCATATACACCCTTGACCCCTGCTCAGTTTCCATCACACTGTTGGAATCCTCCTCTGACAACTTGTGCTCCAACCAGTATGCCTGCCTCCTTTCCATCTCCCTTTCCATTTGCTTCTTTGACTCCTTCAAACCCTCCCATAGTGGCAAGTGCTGCCACAATTTTGGCTCAATGTTGGCAGCAATTGCTTCTGCCTCTGCCAAAACCTGTGCATACCCACACTCTGGCTTCTCCACTAGTTCCCTTAATGCCTCCCCCATCTTCTCTGACTCCTTCCACAGGTCTTTCTGCAGACCCTCCACACTTTCTGACAGCCTCTCAATGGTGACCACCAGGTGTTTGCCAATTGCCTCCCAACCTTCTGCTTTCTGTGCATTCTGTGCAGGCACTGCTACTTCCATCACCTCATCCATCTCTTCCACCCCCTCATTCTTGTCCTGCTCATGTTTCTTTCCACTGACTATCCATGACAGCTTCACCTTGACATCGCCACAAGGCTTCTTCATCACCTTGCAAGAGCAACATGGCTTTTTACTGCTAGGAGAACTGTTAGCAAAATAATCAAAACAAATAACAAGACTCACACTTCCTCCACACACTCCAAATTCTTATCAACACACCACCAACACTTGTGTGTTGTGGACCATGGTCCACTCTTGTTTCTGCTCATTTCCACTGGCACCTTCCCCTTACTCAATTCTCCTGCCTTGCCCTTTCCCCTGGCTTTCATGTTAGCCTCTGAGGCCTTCCATGCTTCTTCTGCAGCCTGCTAGATCTCCACCATTTGTGCCTTGTGCTCCAGACATTGCACTTCATGCTCCTCCTCTTCCACCAAGCAGAGCACTTCCTCCTCTACCTCATGTTTCTTGTGCTTGTGTTCCACTTGTTGTGCCTCAATTGATATGAGGGCCTGGGGAGTAGAAGCAGGCATATTGTTTTTGTTTGGGTAAAAAGGGTGTGGGAAGTGGGTAATAAAGGTTATTTGCTGAACACAACACCACCCCTATCTGCCTTATATGTGCCATAAAAAAAATTTCTGCCAAATGACTCCAAACACTTCCAATTGATCCCTCAAAGGCTTGGTCTTAACAGAGGAATACTGTCATATCCATGAACTCTTCTGACACCTTCTGACATTCTGAATCATCTTCTGATATGCTTCCAACTATTTCTGCCCATTTCCATTTTCACTTATCTCTGAACTATTGTCTTGATCCTATGACTTGTATTTATACAATACTGTTACTACAAATACTTCCACTCAGATACATTTCTGCTTCCACTTCTGCTACTTTCATTATGTGTCAAGGACTCTTATTATCCCTCATTTCCATAGTGTTGCTACTTCTGCTTTCATTATTATAATTAGTGATGCTAGTATTTAAGTAGCTCAGTTTTGTACCTTAGTCTACAATTCAAATATTGACTAAGATCCCACCTAGTCTTCCAACTAAGTTCTAAGTCTCTTTGCTTTCTGACCTCTGACTCCTTTCTGACTTCCCTTCTAGTTGACTTATATTGACTAGTCTTATCTTGCTCTCAACACTAGACTTAGTCTCTAGTTGTCAAAACCCAAAGTCGTCTCTGACAACTTTCTGACCTTGCAGTACTATCTTCCAACATGTGTACCATGTTTAAGTTAGGACCCATGAGAACTGGAAGGGCACAGCACATAAGCTGAAGCCACAGTTCTTATCTGTAGCATTACAGTCTTTTCTGACATGGCACTGTTGTAATCTATGTCCTCTAGTTCCTATTCACCTTTGGGAATGAGTCTTGACAAAATGACAAGCCAGTAGTCACCCAAATCTATGGATCATGGGGATGTATGGGTAAGGAGGAGCATGGGTTAAGGGAGGTTTGACTCTATGTAGCCATTGAATGGACTCAATGGAGGCTGAATATTAAAGGTTGGAGGGATGGAGGGCAGCTGTGGTGTACATATCTATAAATATCTGTTGGAATTACATCTGGCACATTCTCAGAGAAGTTATCTCAGGCTTAGTAATATTGTTAGTAATTATCTTAGCAAGCATTAACTCAGTAGTTATTATCTAGAATACTGTAGAATACTGGTATAGTAGTATATAAGGACCTCTGTAGGAGGCCTAACCTACAATCAAGTTCAGCTATCTTACCACTGCGCGACCTCGATTCACAATAATATCTCTACATTCGGCAGCAAATTTATTGTGCTCTCTTTTGCGCGCGGTGGCTTGGCTGTTCACGTGATGATCGAAGATAACAATTACTCGTGTAGGACCCCGGAAAATCTGGCATTGGTTAAAAGTCAAGATTTTGACCAGTAGATTTCCGGTGATTCACGGAGGGAAAACGATTCTGGAGGCTCGAGCGACAACTACGCGTTGGTAATTGCTTCAAATCTTATGCCTTCATATACATCCAACTCTCAAGTTGACCTCTCAGCCCACCCCCGTAGCCCCTGCCCTGTTTACGCGCTATAACCGTGCCCAGCATGCGATTTCCGCCCGAGACAGCGCACGAAATCGTATCCTGCATCAAGGATCCTTATACTCTATCTGTGATTTCATTGGTATCGCATACCCTGCGCTCGTTTGCGTTCCCAATTCTCAACTACTCTTTCCGTGAGTTCCTTCATATTAGCGCTATAATCGTTATTTAATCGTTATTCGTCAGGTTTTAGGGATGAAGTAGATCTCGACGAACTATGTAATCGAATTCAACGCGAGGCTACGTCGGACACGGCAAACAAGCTACGCATTGCGCATTGTATCCATGAGATCAAATGGAGAGGGGTGCGCACTTGGGAAGACAGTCAATTTAAGTCGCTTACGAGCAAGACGAGCAAGAAAATCGCGTTAATCCTTCCACTCCTTCCTAATCTCGAGTCATTCAGCTGCTTAGAATGGGCGCCTGGAATACCTGATTTCTTATTTCCTGTTATGCGCGACACTTGTTCTAAGCTGAAGAGATTTGAAGTTGGCTTACCGCAAATGGCCTTTGATAATGACTCAGCCAGCGAAAGTGGGTATCAGGAAACATGAATCAGTATTGTTTTCTGACAATTTATCAGGATATCTCCAAAATGTCTGTATTCCGTTCGTCAACCAATCAATACCAATTAATTACAGTCATATGCAGACTTTCGTGTTCAAGAATTTGACTCACTTGCGAGTGGAAATAGCTGGAAGAGATGTACATCCAGGTCATATTTATCTATGTCTTTCTCAATCTTGTCTCAACGCTTATCACTTTATCAGACCCTGATGCTGGACCCGCCTGGTTTCCCAAGGAAATCCTGACAATCCTTCAGAACTCTCCTGATCTGGAAAGCCTTGAACTATACATGGACTTTCACGATCCTGTGGGAATATGGAATATCACGAGTGCATGGGATGGTGAAAACAAGATGCTGCAATGGCCTCGTCTTCTGAAGTTCGGAGTCCGGGGAGCAGAGGATGCCGAGAACTCTGTGGATGAACTTTTCGACTTCTTGGCGCTTCATCCTACAATCGAGGACCTGGCCCTCGAGGAAACCGTGTACGCGGAGCTGATGACCGACGGATCTAAGCCACAGCTTAAACCGGGTTCTCTTCCGAACCTACGCTCCTTCAAGGGGTCTATGCACATGTGCTGCGTGATTCTGTCTCAGCTCTCTCCAGCTACGGCCGCTCATCTTGAAAGCATCACCGAAGTTGCGACCGACATGTACCAGATGTCGGGCCGTGACCTTAGTGACGAGGACGACCATTATCTCGCTCAATTCAAAGAATTGCTTCCCAGATTTCCCAATCTGAAGTCTCTTAGGTTTGGTTCCAACTTGAGCTTTGGTCCCAACTTCCTTGGCCTACTCTCCAATGCCTGTCCACTACTTGAGGTGTTTTCGATTCACGACGAGTTTTCGGGAGACTTTGTAAGCAAACGGATGTCATATAGCGTTCGGAAGATTGACTCCCACCTTTAGCAAAGCTACTGTGTCGCACTCGCCCAATTCCAGTGTCTTCGTACACTCACTGCCGAAACTGTCCACGTCACTTTGTCCGAGGACGATAACGGTCGGGATGGCTCACAACAAGCATCTAAACAGCTAACAGATATCATAACGGAAATTGCCACCTACTGCCCTATGCTAGTGGAGGTGGAGGCTGAGCCAATGCGGCCTGAACTTCCTGGCGCCCTCATTTGGAGAAGGAAAGGAAACGTGGATGTGCGTTTATTGGAAACTCGTCCTCGCACTGAACGTGGCATCAAGGCCACAGATGAGGACAACGCACTTGATCGCGCCTACTATGCCCTCGATGGTAATAGCGGCGACGACGGGGAAGGTGATGACGACGACAGTGAGAGCAATTAAACCGACGGCGAGTAAATCACTCACTATGTAGAGTCTCCTCCCCATCAGATATCCATACTGACTTTGATCCTCTACGAGTAGAGCCGTGCGTCCAGATGATGAAAAAATACAATAGCAATGAGTTGGGTTGTAGTATTGTAAAATACAGTATCTGTTATAAGCAAAAACGACATGCAAATATGGTTGGTCGATATCTAGGTATGCACGAAAGGAAACATATATGATTATCCCCTTCACCAGCGAGCGCAACAGAGTGAGGCTCCTAGCCCATGTGCGGAAGTGATCACAGCGGTCATACCGACAGCGTATCCTTCCACCTCTCCGCCACCGGTTCCCCCTGGAACACCTCGTGAAGCACCTCGTTCACAGTCTCTACATAAACGAACTTGATTCCCGTTTTAACGCTCTCTGGGACGTTCTCCTCAATGTCAGCGCGGTTCGCAGCGGGCGCGATGATAGTCTTGATCCCCGCCCGATGGGCAGCTAAGATCTTCTCCTTCAGGCCTCCAACAGGGAGGACCTGGCCAACGAGCGAGATTTCGCCGGTCATAGCTGAAAAGATCATCTATCAGCGAACACATAGCCCGAAAAACGAGGAGTACATACCAATGTCGGGATTGATTTTCGTTTTAGTGAACAGGGAAACGAACGCACTCAGAACGGCTGTTCCTGCGCTTGGGCCCTCCTTCCCGATGCTGCCCTCGGGCATGTGCAGATGGATATCACGGTCGGTGAGGAACTGCTCGTCCTCGAACTTGGTGATGCCCAGGTCATAAGCGTGGGCCTTCACCCAGCTCAAGCCTATGTTGGCGCTCTCCCGGATCACCTCGCCCAGTTTACCTGTGAGCTGGAGGCCCCCCTTGCCCGGCATGCTCTGTGTTCGGAAAAACAGCCGTCAGTCATGTGCTGAATGTGTCAGCAGAACAGTACACACAATAGCCTCGACGGGCATGACAGCCCCACTCCCATTCCCAAGGTAGCCCAAGCCAGTGCTCACACCAGGCGGCGGCGGACGGGCGTACATACGATCCTTCTGGTACACAGGTGGCCCGACGTAGTCCTTCAAGTTCTCAGGCGTAATGCGCACATGCACGTCTGCGGGAATCTTCATCGGCTCGCGTACCTGTGTCGTGACCGGCTGCTCGGTGTGAGGAGAGGCGGCCTCCTGCGCTTCTACTGCGGGGTCGTTGGAAGGCGGTTCCTTCGAATCCACAGTCTGAACGTGTTCACTGTCATCTTTGGGCGTGGCTAATGTTTCTTCGGTGGATGAGGTAGATGGCGGTTCATCTTTCTTAGAAGAGTCGGCGGCAGCGGCATCAGTAGGAGGGATGATCTCAGCCTCCTTGGGCTCGGGGAAGGCTTCCTCCCCAAGATCCTGCACAAGCTTCAAGGCTGCCTTGCGGTAGATCTGACCAACCAGAAGAGTATCAGCTGGCAGCCCAATCTAACGTCACAGGCTCACGCACCTTGTCAATATGTTTCTTCAGGTTCCGCACACCACTCTCTCTGCAGTAATACTTGATGAGCACATCCACAGCGGTGGGGTCGAGAACGACGTCGGCGTCTTTGAGACCTGAAGCCTCTCTAGCCTGAGGGCCGAGATACTTTGAGGCGATCACAGCCTTCTCCTCCGAGACGTAGCCAGATACTTCCAAGACTTCCATACGGTCGAGAAGCGGGGCCGGAATCGTATCGAGGTTGTTGGCAGTGCAGACGAAGAGAACCCGGGTGAGGTCAACCGGGACATCCATGCTACAACGGGCATTAGAAAATGAACAGGCAAAAAGGGAAAGGACACGCACTAATGGTCCAAGAAGCTGTTATTCTGCTCCGGGTCCAACATCTCCAACAGCGCACTAGCAGGATCGCCATTAATCCCCCTCCCAATTTTATCCACCTCATCAATTAGCACTAGTGGGTTCTCCGTGCCGACTCTCTTTAGCGCCTGGATAATCTTCCCGGGGAGCGCACCGACGTACGTCCGCCGGTGGCCCTTGATCTCCGCAACATCCGTCAGGCCGCCCACAGAGAAGCGGAAGAACTGCCGCCCGAGCGCGCGCGCGATGGACTTGCCGATTGAGGTCTTCCCCACGCCTGGCGGGCCAACGAGGCAGATGATCTTGCCCTGCACAGTACCACGCAGCTTGCCGACGGCGAGGAATTCGAGGATGCGCGATTTGACGTCGGAGAGGCCATAGTGGTCCTCATCGAGCACCTTCTGTGCGTGCGTGATGGAGTAGTTCTCAGGTGTGTGTCGGCCCCAGGGGATCTGTGGCGCTAGTCAGAGGGAATAAAGGTGGGAGATGGAAGCGAAGACGCACCTGGGTGAGCCAGTCGAGGTAGTTCCTTGTCACATTCGCCTCGCTCGCCGCCGGTTCTAATCCTTGCAGCTTGCTCAGCTCCTCGTCAAACACCTTCCTCACGCCCTCAGGCATCTTCAGCTCCTTCGCGCGCTCGCGGAACTTCTCAATCAGCTTGTCCTTTCCGTCGCTCTCCATGCCCAGCTCCTTCTTGATGTTCTTCAGCTGCTCCATGAGGTAGTACTCGCGTTGGCGCTTTGCAATCTTCGAGTCGACGTCGCGCGAGAGTTTGGACTGCAGCTGCGCGTTGATGAGCTCCTTCTTCAGCACGAGGAGCGCCTTGCGCAGCCGGTCGGAGACGGAGAGGGCTTCGAGGACGTCTTGCAGCTCTTGGACTTCGCCTGTGGATACGGCCGCGGCGAAATCTGCCAGCTTGTCGGGCTCGTCGAAGACGTTAGAGGCGACCTTATTGGAGTGGGTTAGCATTAGACGTAACAGGCGACTTTGAGATGGAGGATAGACGATCATCACCTGGTTGATGCTGAAGTTCGTGATCTGGTCGCGGAAGAGCGGGTTCAGTTGGGCAATGTCCTTGAAGACGGAGACGATCTCGGACATGAAGGCCCTGATGTACTGGTCGTCCTTGTTGTAGGGTTGCGTCGGGAGATTGACCGTGTTGACGATGGAGACCGAGTATTCCTGGAGGAACGAAGTGACTAGAGGCGCTGCAGAAGAACATCATTAAACAACCAAGGACATGGCATGGTTTGAGAGCGGTAATAGGAATGAAAGTTGTAATAGATATAGTCGCGTGTGAGTACAGCGAAACTAAGAAGCGGGTGTATAGGTAAATGAGGTGAGAATACTCACCAAGCTTGGCTTCAGTTTCTGGAGGAGGCGACGGGGGAGGTGTAGGAGGAGTAACTGTCTGCGGCTGATCCGATACATCCTCGACCTTCGCGGCACCTCCACCCTTGACTAATTCCGTTATCCGTATTCTCCGATGCGGGTAGAGGACCGCAGTGAGGCCCTCTTCCTTTTCGCCATTCTCACCCTCCTTTCCAGCAGCAGCGAAGACGCTAGTAATCTGTGCGAAGACGCCGACTTCGTGCACCTGGTTCAAATCCGTAATGACGTCCGAGTCTGAGTTCTCGTCCTTGAGGAGGAAGGCGCCGAGGTATGGCTGCCCACGCTTCATCATGTCCTTGATGGCGGAGACGACGGCGGGGTTCCGTACGACGACGGCCTTGTAGAAGCCGGGGAAGAGAGGTCGACGAGCGATAGGTAGTGCGAGGACTTGGGGATAGGATTCGGGGACGGATTGCTTAGCTATTGAAGAGGGAGGCGAGGATGATGATGATGATGGGGGAGGTGCAGCGGACGAGCCAGCACTCGACGGCGAGTCACCACCTGAAGACGAGGGCGGCGTTGACTCCGAAGCGGAACCCTCTGAGGACGACGAAGTTTCGCCGCTGCCCTCCTCCCCAGCTTGCTCCGGGGTCTTTCCATCATCCGAATCTTCTTCCGCGTCCTCCTCCTCCTTTGATTCCTCATTATCGTGACTCGTCTTCGCGTTTACCCATCTAGGGTGGAGTGCAGCACCCGTCGGCCTGAGGAACTGAGCAGTAACCGAGCTCGAAAAGGCTCTTTGCGGGAGCGAGCCAGCCACCCAGCCCGCTGGACGTCGCTGGGCATTGAGCACACTGCGAATGGCCGTCGTCCGAAAGGCGTTGAAGCCGAGGCCACTCATGGCCAGCGTCGGGATGGTCGTCGGACTCGTGAAAAGTTTTTGTGAGCGCCTGCCTTCCGGTTTCCCTCTGAGGTGACGCGTGCCCTTCCCGCCCTAAAGATGACAAACGATGCTCGGAGTTGCTTGATGGAGATGGCGCGGGTAACCGGCTTTATCGGAGCAACACTGATGCACGTGCAACTCGGAAAGAGTCACATGAATAATGAGTATTCTGAGGACGCGTCGCGTATCTCGTAAGCAGGGTATATCCTAGAAGAACGAACCCGGGGATGAGCAATGAGTAGGACAACTTGGAAACTAGGAAGATAAGAGGATGCCTAAAATACGATTCCTTGACGTGGTATGCACACTGTGATCAGTATCATGGTAACAGAGTGATTTCCGTGTTCATGTATCAGTTTGATATTACCCAGTATCTCTAGGAAATATGAGGCTCTTTCCTCAATCGTGTATTCATATGAGTACCATAAATTATCGTAACCATGGGTATAGAGCACACACTCATCTTGAGTGTGTTTCTTGCATTGCGCATGTATTTAACCTCTTGGATACCGTACATCCCTCAGCTATATATGAAGAACTTGTCGATTACTTACCTGGAACACACTCTGTGGTATACATCTGCAATAAATGGGCACTTCAGCATCAACTATGATCAAATGCAGGGATTTTGGGGAACTTATGAGTAGAATAGAGAGCGACTTTGAGCGGTAGACTTTTCTCAATGAGTAGGATGGCAACAAATGAACAAATGAAGATAGGCGTAGATGAGATTCACCATGGTGGTAAGAGATGAAAATTCGCGGGCGAGATCAATGACAGATGTGGGGCAAGTCGGGTAGTATGATCCCTTGAGTGAACTTCCGGTCAAGTCGGCGACTTTTCCTTTTCAGCTCTTTATAAATTGATCGATTGTGGGAATCTACTTCATACTTATAATTGACTACCAAGGATCAGGAAGTCGTGTCGTTCTAATCCACTTAATTCAATAGAAATTCCAAAAGTCAAACAAGCACGTTAGGAAGAGCCCTTCATAAAAATAAAAGCGAAGGAAACATAAAATGAATAATTCAACGACAAGTAGGACTAGGGATCCATTTCTCAGGTTCTTGGTAACTTTGCCTTCTTGCCGTCACAGCTGGAATCCGATGCACTGCGGGACCTCTTTGTCTTCTTTCCATTGTCGGGATCCGGATCAACCCCTCCAATCGGTTTCTGGTTCACTTTCCCGGTCTTGGTCGAATAAGATGCGTCTCCGAGTGCACGCTTGTTGTCCACGATACTGTTGTCACCTGATAATATAACAGTCCATTAATTTCGCACTCTCCCGCAGTCAAGACGCAGGAAGTGCATTTACGCAGTTTATCCCATGGATCTCCTGATGCACTGGCAGTCGTGAGGAAGTTTTTCATCGCAGTATCGATAGCCTGAGCTGTTGTCTAAATGGGGCATAAAGAACGTTAAATTTCGTCACGAAGCTTCAAGTGGACACATACCTTGCGAGAATCAGCATTCTCCGTCCAGAAGTCATCTGAATTACAGAAATGAGTTTCATATTTAAATAAAACTGACATTCTCATCACATACCGAGCACTTTTGTGACGGACACCGATTTCTCGAGAGATGCCTTGACTTTGGCGTCACCTTTCAAATTTGAAGTAGTTACAAGGTTATACTTGAGCTACAATATTGCGGGAGTCGTTTAGCGATATATAAATATACTTTAGTGAGAAAGGCATTGGTTACCGTCTAGAAGATAGTTAAGAAATGGTAAGTAGTTCAATGCCGTTAATCCCTTTGTCGCTCATGCAATGCAGCGACTCACGTTTGCTGACTGAAATAGAGGCTTCAAGTTGCCCTGAAAGCCATATTTTAGTTTGCGCACAGTAACTTCGAGATACGAGGAGGTTTTACGGCTGCATTTAGCTCGCCCATAATAGTTCTGGTAAATCCTAAGCCAAAGAAACCGGTGAAAGGAGAAGTGAGTAAAATAATTTCTAAGAGAACAAGAAGTCTCGCCTGGAAAAGCGCTACAAAGAGCCTTACACCCACAGTCAGTATGTGGTGGATCATTACGAGTACGAACACACCTGTCCCACCGTGGCTTTGTTGTCCTTGGTGATACCAGCCGCAGCCTGTACGGCATCCATGACCTGTAAAGTAGCATTACATATCCCATGAAATTATAATTTGTTTGCTATGATTCACGCACCTCTCTTCCTTCCAGGAGCTTATTATTAAAGTCTAAAATCAGTACGAATCCATCCATACGTGCTACGGACGTACATGATCACATTGACAGTTGCATCGCGTACCCTTCGTAGCTCCATTGCCTGGCGAATCGTCGCTGGGCACATTCCATGCTCGGCAGTCTTCGATTGTTCCAGTTAAAAATGTCGATTTATCTGCGGGTTTGCTGTATTGCATCGTCCCCCCTTTGCAATGTGTCGAGTATGACACGCCTATTTAATATCAAATGTTAGCAGCTGTGGTTTAATTCTGTAAAGCAATACTACCTACCGTCCTTGTCAGTTCCTTTGAGATCGTCAGCACTTGTCATGGTAAAAATACAGTCGCTCTTGGTTTTCTTTGATCCTTTCCGCTTCTCTAATAGTGGCCTGTTATGATGGTCATTCATTCTCTCACGAGGGAAGAAGACATCATCGTGACTGTGTAGTTCCTCGGGTGAACTTGAGGTCTTTGGAACGTATAATAAGGGTTCGTTTTGGAAAGGTTTAGAAAGGCGGTGAATAATATGGGACAAAGAACTGTTCGATTCGGATCTTGAAGACAGAAGATTCCCAGAAGATTGGTCGGGAAGGGATGCTTGAGCCATATCGAGCGCATCCATAAGCAGGTCTTCTGATCCATGACGACCACTAAATCGGCGAAGATATAAGAGTGGAACCGTTGTATGATTATTGTCACTACTCACCAAAGTTGCACCTTCGAGTTGGTTTTTGAGAATTTCTCACCTACTTTGCCCCGGGTTGCTAACGTTTCTGTATCCAAAAGTAGATCGGTATCCTGTCCAGCTACGATTGCTTCATCGGTAGTCTCGAATCCACCTTTTAAAGAATCTCTTCAACTTACTAGATTCAACTCTGAAGGATGAACTTACGACCGAACAAAGTAGCAGCCTCTGTTTCGTCTTCGACATTTCTAGTGATCCTTCCCACTCTCGCGACGTCAAAGACCCCTTTAAACAGATCTACAGCGCCCTCAATCAACGGGAGTTCCTCCAGACCGGGAAGAAATCCGAGAATTGTTAAAGCTAGATACATTATCTACATCAGCTTTGAAGTGGATCTACCAGTAAATTTGGTATCTCACCTATGTCCAGAAACAACGATAGCGCGGATCTCCGAGCAGTGGCTTCGTCAAACTCTTTCTGTAAATCTCTATCATACTGGACTTCGTCAATATACGTTTGAGTGCTCGCGACAGATCCATTCCCGATGCTTATGGCTGCAACAAAAGACGTCAGATAGGGTAGCCGTAAAACATGGCAAAAAACGTGTACTCGTGAGGACGGATTCCAGAAGTTCGATTAATTGAGACTGTGTGGTATAATCTCCATTAGCATATTCGTCAACGAGGTCAGAAATTGCTTCATGTGTCGCAAAAAGGGAATTGAGAGAAAGTGATGGGGGTTGGAACCATGACGTTGTGTTGACAAGTAGAATGTTAAACCACTTCATGTTGCAATCGCTGAAGTATACATAGGCGTCAAGTAGAAATCATAGTATAATAGTAGTCATGCGCTTACGGATCAGGGTCATAAGGGTCGGGAGGATCCCTTCTATCAAGAGACTTAATACGTGGAGGTGTTGGACCAACTCGTCCATTGTAGTCTCCATTTGAGGAGACTTCATGCAGGTGAGAATCTCTTTGTCCAATAGTGATGCAATATTCAGCTGGGAAATTTTAAGCGGGAACTAAACTCAAAGAGTATTTATATTGATTCTTACTTGGCTTAGTTACTAAAATACTTGTTGATGAGTTTTTTAATGGAAATAGGACGTGATATAGTACCTGTGATATTCCCAGGAATAAGTTCGTCTACAGTGACACCAATTGTTGTGTTTAAATAGCTATTAAAACCATCGTGGTCCTTGAGTCTCCAATACACTATCATGCTTTGAATAAGCGGGAAACGTGGAAATGAAGTATGTACTGACCTTCGAATGCAGCGTCAGCGGGTGTGTCTTGTTGAAAACCACTAGGACATTGTTCAGTAGAATAGGCCCCATCTACACGATCACTACATTCCCAATATTGGTTTCCGTTACCAGTGGCATTTGCAATCTCAAATATGGAACATTAATGTGTCAATTGTAACACTAATAGCAAGACTTACGAGCCAATTAGTCGCTAAATTATCAACAGCGTAAATGAGGTATTCGAGAAATGAAGTAGGCGTACACTCACATTTTGTTTCCCACTTTTGATAAAGCGTAAATGAGTCGTTTGAGAACGCAGTATTTTGCATCAAATCCTTAAGTCGGAGGATCAATGCATTCTGAGCATTAAGGGCCGCCTCGAGCAGTATCTTGTATGTACTAGTCATTGGTAAAAATCCATAGTTGTCGGCCACATAAGATGTTGCTGCGTCCTATAATAAATAGGAGACGAGCTCTAGATTCGAGTGAAAGGGAGACACATACCCAGAAGTCGACATTGACGAATCCGTTATCATCAAGAGGATTGGTTGGAATGTCTTCCAATAAGAAGCAAAAGTCAATTCTACGACCGTGCAAGAAATTGACATAAATACCCAGAGCGATATCGGAAGCTGGTTTAATCAAACCACCAACGTCCCAGAGAGCATAGGTCATATCAAATGCAGAATTATCCATGTCCACACTGAAGACCGACACGCCTCCCATACATAAATCGATGACGTGCTTGACTTTGTATGTTGCAGCTACTGGATCCTCATATTCTGACGATCGAATGTTCAGGAGGAAGGACAGAATATAATTGCGACTGGCTCACCAAGGTATGAACCTGATGTAGGGTAAGTAGTTTATTCAGTGCCTGAGAAAATTCTCTGAGAACATAATTACCATCTGAAAGAAGAAGAGTGCGAGATTTTGTCTCTATGTCCTCCCATGTCTGCTTAAATGTGACGCTGGTATCATCTGGACCGGGTTCCTGTGTAAAATTTAGGCTATGGAGTACAAGAATGCAGAGAATCTCTAACCATCCAGCCTTCGAGGTCGTAGTAAGGTACTATGTTCGGCCTAAACGATCCAGAGCCGACACAGGACTCGGAATATCCAGGACCTGAAACAGAGCAACCTCGATCGGCGCAGTTAACAGGGTCCGACAATTTGAGAGAATTAGCATAGAAAGGAACACCTAAAATTACTAAGCCCTGGTGCACTCAATGATACTGTTCAACCTACCAGCCATGACGAGATTCGGTGGGAACTTTATAGCGTAGGACGTATAAATTAGCTCTGCAATTTATTTCTTCCAGAGAAAATGGTTCGCTCACTCCAGCCTTTTGTATTGTGCTTAAATCTTGCTCGATGTTCTATCTTCGTTGATTAATTTTTCCTTCCATGTAAAGGACAAGTAACGTACGTCAACAGCATTTGAGGAAAATATGGTAGATGTTGTCTCATTGTGTGTAATAAGAGAGACAAATTCGACTGTCATGTTCAATGTCGTAGTAACCTGTCATATTAGCGACATGTTAGCAAGCATTTCGACTCATCGCGCCTTCAGACACAAGCCTTATTTACACCCGACAGATACCAGAAGTCGCGTGGCGTTGACAAAGACAGGCTCTTGGTACCCAAAGCAGTCTTAACTGTAGTAGCAATTGTGGTAAATCTGGAGGGTAAGATGTAGTAAGATGACATAATATCGGGAAGCCGTTATCTCGCACTGTGCTGCAGTAATTCCTGATGCCCATTCCTAGTGTAACCTGATTAGAAAAGCCAGAAAGATAAGAATTTCTATACGAACCAGGTCTATGCCGTCTAAGCCAAATCTAGTCGCGGAATGTAAGCAGGAGGGTAACTTCATATATTAATAAAAGAAATCACTTGGTGCAAAAGGAAGCCGCAGAGTTGGCTAATTTTGTTCTGAATGAAGACGATGTTGACACGGCTCGAAAATTCGAAGCGTCAGCTCCGAGACCCCAGCCTCCCACTGAATCGTTTTCAGCCGGGGTGTCTGACATAGTAAAACCATTCCACATACCTGCAAGGTATACTTTTAAACCCGGTGCATTCTGCTTCAATGCAACAACACGTTGAATCTGATCACTCTGAGAAGTAGTAAGGGATACGGTGCCATCTGCTCCCAGTTGAGCAAAAGCAAACTAATTGTGTTTAGCTGCCAATGATGTCTTAAGTTCAACTTATATATACTACTCACCAGTATATGAGTATATGCCGTGTAATCAATGACTTCTACCGGGTATGGCTGACATGACGAAGTTTCAGAGCTGTTGAGAGGTCGTATTCAAATGGAGCTTTGAATCGAAGAATAACTGGTCTACCTTCCCAAATAATAGCCTACAATCTTGGGTGTGACTTCACCACGACAATATGCGTATCCGGCTATGGAGTCATAAGTAGTGACTCCGTCGCTGGAAGCAGTAACATCCTGCAAGAACAACGAGGTGTACATGTCCCTGCGCCGTCCATTCACACCGGCTCCCGAAGAAGAGAAGTCAAATTGTTCGTTGCTCTAGTAAAATCCTTAGAATGCAACGGCTCGACATAATGTCGCCCTGTACGCACCTCCCAATCATCCAATATCCCTACTCCTGATAGTACTGCATCATTTTTTGTCAGATGCTGGTAATAATCACCTCGCTCGCTTCCAGAATTCCATCCAAACTATGATAGACCATAATCAAGAAAAATCCGGAATTATATATAAATTATGCATACCTGCCAAATGTGATCTGAAAGGCTTCCGTCCCGTGCAAAATACTAAGAAAATGATGGTAAATAATGCGCACAACCATGTAGGCCACGTTCACACAAACAAACTAACAGGCGCATAATCAACATAATCGGCTCCATTGGTTGGCTGCTTGATCATATAATTCCTGCATCGGCAGTCAGCACCTGGTAGAAATCATTTCTATACCCTACAAGTTACCTATAGAAAACGTTCTAGATTTATGCAAATACTCAGGAATCTCCTTGGCGGCTCTTTCCCTATTATGATATCGCACCTGAGGACCTGTTGCACCCGACCATTTGGATGCTTTCTCTCCTGTTGACCAATATATAGGCCACCAGGTACCTCCCTCGGAAGATCCGCCTTCGCCTCCGCAATTTGCTTCGCACGATCCTGGGAGAACGGATTAAAATTTAACTGAAGCCATGGGAGCATCTGCTTACCACTTCGGTGAGAGTATGGGACATCAATGAAGTTCAACTCGGCAAGGTTATAGCCTTCCCAGCCTCCATGCATGTTGAAATCGTTTGTCATCTAATCAAAGTAAGCAATCGAAATAGGCATCAAATAAATCCACCAGCATTGTTCATTATCGCAACATTTCCCATTGCACACCTAGGATAAGATTTCATTCATGGCAGCTTATATCTAAGAACATAGACGAATTTAATTACCACTGCCAAGTAAAATGACGAACGTTTCTGTATCAAGTGTAATTTTAGTTAGTGTGATACAACGGCGAATTTAATATTCGACTTACCGAAGCGTGTTGTTGAAATACAGACTGTCCCATACTCGCGATCCTCTGAGATAACCATTACCACCCTTTCCCTAAGAGAATGTCAGTTTCAATCAAACCCACTAGCTGTAAAGTAACCTTGTTCCAAGCACCCTAACAACATATTTGGTATGAGAAAGGATGGAAATGAGGAATAAATTTCATAACGTACATCGAAATAATTATCCTGGACTTGGATATTTCGTGCACACTATTCACCATGTCAAAATAATAAGTGGTTTCGTCCTAAAAGTACATTTACCTCGGTAGCAATTGGATGGCTTCCTGAGTACGTGTTTGCGGATGCAACATTAGGAACTTCTCATGCTAGTTTATGGTATTAGAGAATTTACCAGTCATGTAGGTTCGGATGTTCCGGACCCAAGAATCCTTTGCATATCGCATCACGATGCCGTGCATTGCACTTTCTGGAGCCTATAACATAAGATCCTCATTACATGCTGCATTCCAAAACATATTGAAAATTTTACCATATTTCCGTAATTATGTATAGCATCATCAACATTGAGATTTTGCATCGGCTTTATACACGGAAGGAATCAGCAAACTAACGAGATCCCAGGCCAAAGGTTGTAAGTCTTACTTGTGAAAGATATATGTTCTCGATTCCGATATTTGTCACAGGATCATCGATAGGCATGACCTGGCAAGTGGAAATTTCAAATCGTGAAGTGATTACACATCAAAATTCGAAATCGTCAGTTACCTTTGCATATGAAACTGTTTTCTCCATTATCTGGGAGCCATCTATAAAGGGAATGGCTCAAGCTCCAATCTGCCCTTATCGCCGAATATGGTACATACCTGAAGTACTATTGGCATATACATCGAAGCGCAATTCATGGTCGAGTTCCAGAAACGTTCCAATGGTGTCATTCTGGATCCCGGTCACCGTGAACCAATCTTGAAAGACATAGCTATTGACGTAGTAGCTATCTGTGGTGACACCCCATTGCTTGTAATCATTGTACTGCATTAAGTGAGCGTGTGTTAGACGGAACGTAGAATAGATTGGCTAACTTTGACGGGCGAAGCTATACATCTCAGGAAGTCAGATGCTTATTTTTTTGGAGGCAATAGACTAACGACCCACCTATCCAAACCTCCTTTGCTTCCGCCCACGTGTCGTAGCTAGTTGAATTGTCTACATAGACTCTCGCAGTTCCTCGAAGACCCGGCTTTGTTAATTTTTGCAATGCCTATGTGGTAAGAAATAAAAGGAGAAAATTTAAAGCAGCTCTGTCCCAACGCACGAGAAAGCCTTTTGTTGTTCCTAAATGCAGTAGCGACACGATGAGTATATTCGAAAACCATGAAGAATGTAAATAATACCCTTATCATTGCGCCAATGATAGCTTGAAGCATTTTCTCTTTAGTCAAACTTTGCGCAATACTAAAGTGTGGAATTAAAATTTACTTGACCGATCCTTTGAAAAAATCTTTTCTATTGTCAGGAGCCATGTCGTATGGAACTACATAATAGGTATCAAATCAGTGTCTTTAATTAAGGGAACTGGAGTCTGGCCTACTAGAGAATTTGTCCGCAATCCGTTTCGACCCTACACGAAACATACTTCTCCCTATAAAAAAAGAGTAAGCACGTCAACCTGGGTAATGCTTTATTTCTCGCAAACCTGGCCACAGCCTTAGTTACTGTTAGCCAGGTTTGAGCCTCCCAAAAATACATTATGCGCACCATCCACTCGTCGCTGTTCCAGTGACAAAATGCGTTCCAAGTCCATCTGGCGAATCAGGATAAGACCAAGTAAAAGACATTGCGTCCAAGTCCCACTGGTAATTAATATGAGAAGAAAGGGTGATCAAACGATAGAGAAAGTACCAACTTGAGACCCATCACTAGTAAGTTTATCGTACCTTAAAAAATGAATAAGAATGGCTAAATATCATAATGCAGGGTGCCAGCCGAAATGGTGCTCACTTTGTGTTTGAATCCGGGGTAAAGATTATTTGAGTGCCACCATCGCCATTCCCAGCTCCACGAAATATCGACCACGATTTATCGAGATAAATGGTTGACGAGAGATTTATTACACCTGAGCGTAACTGATAAGACCGAACGTTTACATAGGGGTGAAAATGTGTCTACCGGCGGGAAATTCATAAAGAGTATAGGACCCAAACGTTGCCGGCGCTATGAAAGAGTCAGTGACTGACAAATTCACTTTCAGTATGTAGGAACTCACTAGATTCAATTAAAGCCTGTAATGCTGCTGTATCGTCGACACCATCGTTAGGGATGATCCCAGCTGAAATAAATGCAGCCTCATTGACGATGTGAGAGACCTCCGCATCGCTAGGCAGATCGGTGATTCCTTGATTGAACCCCGCCTTGGACCAGTCCGGGAGGCCGGCTACTTGAGGGCGACGATTGGAAGCAGTGAGATCGATGAGTGCTCCATTTGCACCCAAAACGATATCCGGAAAGGGTGCATATGCAAATATACACAGCATTAACATAAGTGTGAGAAAGGGAGGTCTTCTGTTGCGCATTTTGTGCCGAGAGAAATGGATTGCGGTATTTGATAGTCCACTACGAGAAGGATAGCTCGCACTAGGTTATCAGAACTATTTATCCAATCCATGAACTATCAGTTCGAACAGCGGAAACAGAAAACCATAGCTTGAAATGGCCCTGAACCCGGATGAGACCCAAGGAATAGAAGGCGGACACGTACGGGATAAGCTCGACAGCTATATCCACATGGTTCCTTGTCGATTGGTGAGCCCGCTGTTGTCCGTGCAAAGCATGAAAGGCATGTACTGTTCGACTAACTATTGGATCCAAAAATAGCGATCAAAACTCGGGAATGGCTGCATTGCAATTCAATGGTAGAAGAGATCCCGGAGATATGACGGGAGAGCTGAACGCAAAGGGTAAGCATAGGCATAATCGAAGTTAGATAGAGATGCCAAGGAAATGTGCCAAGTCATAGTCTTTATCATGTCTGTTATATAATCCCTGCGAATCCATGCGAGCCTAAGACTACCTGGCAATGATTTGGATGCGGCACTTCTGTGGAAATAATAGATGTAAGTCAACATTATCAAGAGAAAAAGTCAGTGTTAGGGCTGCAGTCCACTCAACTTGTTTTCCACCGTCGATAAGACATTTGATAGAAATCGAAATTTTGGCAAGCCCCCGAATTAAAAGCAAGGTTTGTAAGCTATGCGTTCCGAAGCCTGCCGAAAGCCGAAGTCTTGGAATTAAGATAATATGAGGAAAATGCGTAGGGCGAACGAAATGGGTAACTTGAAAAGGATCGAGAGTCAGAAAATTTTAGGCACTCAGTGAGAAGAACTTATTATTCAATATTGTACGAAAACCACGCTCACCAGCAGCACCCTTAGGATTGAAGGAAACGCTCATCTAGAATGTGCTCAGATGCATCAGCAAATTCTGATTTTTGACGGAAAAATAAGCGCTATTTCTAGAATGCTGCGAAGCGCCGCACAGACGCCTGCAGACAGTCACAGAAGCCCGTAGAAAAGGGTTATTAGCTGCGCAGACTAGTGGAATCCGCGAAACACTATGCGGATCTCCAGAAGGCCTGTAGACAAATCAGACTTTGCTGATGCATGTAGGTGATAGATTGCCGATATAAGAAAAGTAATTCCATCAGCCAAGCAGTGAAGAAGATATATTAGCTCGTACATTGAATTCAGCTTAGGAGCAACATACATACTTAGGAGAGATTCCAGTTCATTGCAAGGGGTATGCAAGATATTTTTCAAGTATATGACCTTAGTTTATTTGTTTAAGGGTGACTCAGACCCCCCCTCCCCTCTCCCCCACTTCTAAATAAGGAAATAATTACATAATTTTAGAACGGGCCGTCAGCCCTGACACACTAATCTCCTTGTCAGTGATGCTTGCAGCCGCTTCCTACTCTAAAACCGGCATTTCTTCGACACTTGTTGTCACAAAACCAACCCCCAGCTGGCTTCTCAACAACTCCTTGGCATGTTAAGTGGTACTGTATAGTCCCAGAAGATTAGATAGTGTAGCAGCCAGCAAAAATAAAATTTTAGATGACTTACCACCAAATAACATCCAGGAGAGCTGCATCGAAGAAGTGATATAATATGCCCTCAAACAGCCAAAATGAGTCTCATTTGTGCAATCAACACTGTGGTGACCATTTCATTTCATTCTAACCACCTCCAAAGCCTCAACTGATAAGCAAAAAGTTATTTGTTTAAGAGGCAGCTGGGTACCTCACCCTGTGTACCCTGGCAAATGCTGGCATACACCTTGGTTCATTGTGTTGACCCCAGTGCCCTCATCATATACAAATTTCTCACACACTATGGTCACTTGATACAGTATCCCTTTTATCATCCACATTTGCTCCAATCTCTTAGCTTTTTGACACATACACACACACAGATATATATATATATGAGATATGTATACATGCAAAGTTTGGTGTGTGTTGGGACTGATTTGCACACTTGAGGTCATTGACACACCTGAAAATGATGATATTCTGGTGATTTCCACTTTTGATCAAACAATCATGCCACATCAGTGCATAAATCCAAGCAAGTAGCATTGTTAGACAATATTTTGGTATTCAGGTTACCTATTTACATTGGTTTTGAGCTGAATGGTAAGGAAATGAGACTTTTGTGCTGAAGTGATACAGAAATGACTGATTTTGCCATTTGATGTGAGTGCCATGACACAGGTTTTATCATCACTTTACAGTGGGTCACAACAATGCCACACTGTGTCAAGTGCCCATATTCATGTTCTCAAAGTATAACAATTCATGTGGAGAATTTATACACCTTTCTCTAGGCCAATCTCTCCCAGACTTTGCATAGTATATCTTTAGATAACTCAGAATACATCTATAAACTTACTTTATGTGTCATTGATGTGTTATGCTTATAATTGAAGAGATTCACTTTGGTGTGTCAAGTGACTATAGTACACTGTACCAGTGTTGTCAAGACCTAGGTCTGAACTGGTTGGTTATGAAGATGGGTCAAAAAGTCAAAAAGGTCAGACCTTTCCTTATGTAGAAGCTGCCAGGACACAATAGTTTTGGTTCTGTTGCTTAAGTAATGCCTCTGCTCATGACTACATTAGATTTTTTGTTACTATGATTCATTCAACTAGGTCAGACCCATCCTGACCCATATCCCATCAGCAACCTGGGTCAGCCTGACCTTAACAACAATGCACTGTATATACAATAGTTTCAAGGCAGAAGATATATGTAAATTGATTTTAGAAACCATAAATTCTGCAGAATGATCTATTCACAAGCCATAGAGCACTAAGAAAGTAGTTGTCAAATCATTTGTACCCTTTAACATGAAGCATCATATACCTTCACTGTGAAGGATCAGCTAGATAATCACTCAAGAGAAACACTAACTGACTGAACTCTCAAACCCTCAAACTCTCACCACCCAAGCCTCTAAATCCTGCCAAACTGAGTCCATACATGTAGCAAAGAAGAAACCCCAATAGGCATGTTCAAAAGTCCCTACTTTGAGGACCCTTGTATGTGTGAATCACCCTAAAGTATCTGTTGCTGTTGAAAGCCCATACTGTAACATGTGCATGGTCATTAGACAAGTAACAACCAGGCCTTCATAGATCTGTTACTGACAATCTTGTTTGAAGGAGACCTCCTTATGATTATTGGTAAGTTTTCTCTCTCTCTGAAATCAGGTAAAGAATCAGTAGTAAGTGAAAAGGTGCTTATGTCTGTAGGGTAGTACTGTAATAAAATTGCTATACCACCTTACAGAGGGCTTACAACCTCTTAAGTTCATGGGGGCAAGTCTGAAATGAGTATGTATTCAAAGATGCAGTACAAGATGCACAAAATATAATAAGATGGATGTCTGGCAGTATGCTAGCTAGATGTAGTGAATGGTCTTTCTTTTCACTAATCTAGTTACAGGCTCATTGAGATGGTCTTCCTGTCTCTAGAGCTTCCAATGCCAATTTGTTCTAAGTGTGGATATGTTTTCCCTCAATATAATCTCCTAAATCTCTAAGGGTGGTCTTCCTTCCCTTGTCAATACTACTGAACTCTTTTAACAATAGAAGGGATGGTCTTCCTTTCCCTTATTTCCCTCAATCACAGTGGTCTTCCTGCTGTCCTTGGGCAAAGAGTCCAGGAGATGGTCTTCCTGTCTCCTGAAATCGCACTTTTCACTAACTAAGTCAGATGGGATGGTCTTCCTGTCCCTCAGACTTCTCAATATAATAACACAACCTCAGGACTTGATCCTGGAACTTAGTTGTATGGTACTTGGTTCATTGCTCTCTCAGAATAATGTATGGAATGGTTTTCACTCCCAAGGTACTAGCTCTAGCTAGAATGTCTAACTTCAAAACCGAACTGGGACTACCTCATATCTCTTGACTTAGCACTACAGGAGCTGAGGGGCTTGTCACTGTGAATCACATTGTGAGAGAATGGGGGCAAAATCCCTGTTATCTGCTTCTTTCCTTGTCCTCAAGCTTTTATCTCTTTCATGGTTTCTAATTTTAGGCAAGTCACTAAATGGTTCTTCAGTTCACTTGCATTTCAAGTGTCTCTACTATAGATCAAATGTTTAGTAGTATTTACCCTCTGGGCCTGTGTCACTTCCAGTGCTTTTCCATATCACTTCACTCCTTTTCTCAGAGCCTAGGACCTGTCCAAGCACACTGTTGCTTTAGGTTTTGAGATTTTGTATTCTGTTGTGGTATGGGACTCTCTCTCTTTTTGATAGGATAGCTTATGCTTCTTGATCTGTTACCACCTCCACCCCTCTATTTTCCCACACTTGAACTGGGGAAACAGACCACTCAACAAGGTGAGCACCATAGAAGCATACTAATTCACAACCTAGAATACCAAACCAACACATAATCACTACAAAAACACCGAAAATGAATCAGCCAACTGCAAGAAACAAACCACCAGGACCAACACAGGATAAAGACTCTCCAACAGGGCATATCACCTGCAGTGCAGGACCCACTAGGGAGGCTAATAAGGATGACCCAACCACAAGGTTCAAATCAGCAGAGGAGGGACAAAAGTACTTGGAGACTCATGCACTCATGGTTCCAGAGGATGCTGACATCTCTGTCAACACAGTGGTCTCTTGCCTCTACCAAATTGCCATCATCAAGAACATGATCCCAAAGCCTGCAGTTCCGGCTATCAACACCTTGGCCATCATCTTGGAGGAAACCAAAATGCTCAAAGCCAACCAAGTATACCATGATGGATTCTCTGCTGAGCTCGACAGCTTCACAAGAGACATGAAAGAACTAGTAGAAGATGCCTGTGACAGAATCAATGGAAAACTGGATGAATTCAAACAGGTAACGGATACTCTTAAAGATGCTTCAGTGATGTTAGACTCTATGAACACCGGGAACACAACCTCCAGCACCACCCATCACTACACTGCAAACAACACCAGACAGGCCACCTACAGCCAGGTACTATCATGGGTTCAACCTGACATAGACCCCAAACTGGTAGCAAAACATGGCATATGGCAAAGACAACTAATGATCAAATCCAAGGCAGAGCACAACCCAACCTTGGACAAACTGGGTGACAGAGAAATCTGCACCCTAGTCAACAAAACTCTAGCAGAACTCACCGGCAACAACACATGAGTTTGCACCACCACAAGGATGAAAAAAGGTAATATACTGATCAAATTTGAAACAGACCAGGGGATCAAATGGGCAAACAATAACATCAAGGGCCTATGTGAATAACTGGGGGAAGGAGTCCAGCCAGTGGAGCAAACCTACACCATCTTGGCCAAGAACATACCCCTGTCAGCCAACCCAGAAGACCCAGAATTCATCACAGAGGTGTCAGAGGTTAACAGACTGACAGAAGGAACCATCAGCAAAATGCAATGGGCAAAAGCAATTAACAGAAGATCACCACAGCAGAAGAGTGCACACATCATCATATCTGTCACTAATGTTCATGAGGCCAACAGAATACTAGTACTGGGCATGAACATAGCCAACAAGAAGGTACTCATGGTAAAATCTAAACAGGACCCAATACAATGCCTTAAATGTCAGGGTTGGAACCACTTTGCAAAGGAATGCACTGCTGACAATGGCATCTGTGGACACTGCAGAGACTGCAGACACCAAACCAGCACCTGCACAAACCCTCACAGAAAATGATGCACCTCATGCAAAGTGGACAGCCATACCAGCTACAACAGGCTCTGTCTCACTTTCCAATCGAAGCAAGCAGAATGCAGCAAGTACAGCCCAGAAATTGACCTACCTTTCTTTCCCACAGATGATCCTTGGACCTGGAACAAGGCCAATGACCCCAGTGCTGTCAGGAACTCAGCCATCAACAGACAATCAACTCTGCCACCCATACTCCAAAAACTGGCCAGCCAATGGGAAAGAAGAAAACCACACAACCAACCAGAACAAGAACAACTAAGCACCAAACCTAGCAGAATAAAGTTCACAGTAGCACATTCACCACCAACCCTGTCAGGCTGGGACTAATGAACAACAACCACATGGAACTCCAACCTAGTACTAACACTCTACATATCCTACAGATCAATCTAAACAAATTGGAGGTGGCCCACTTAGAGCTGCTCAACAGCAACTTATCCAAACTATATGACTTAATTCTAATACAGGAACCCCACACCACATGCTACAGGAACATTTGCACCCCAGCTAACTTTTGCCAAGTCTACCCAGCAGCATGCCAAAGCCTAGAGGGAGTAACTCGATCTGGTATCTGGGTTAACAAAAAGCTAAACACTAACAGCTGGAGGGAAATACCAGTACCAGAAACCAATGACATCACAGCAATCCAACTACAAGAGGGCAGATGACACATTTCAATTTTCAACATATACAACCCATGTGGTGATGACAGCATGGAGGAACTCTTCAAACAACTCCTCTTGACCCACAGCCCTGACATATACATAGCAGAATGATCTGGGCAGGGGATTTCAACAGACACCACCCATTATGGGATCACACTGAGGACCATCACCTCTTCACCAGAACTGCCCTCACAGAAGCAGAACCACTGATCAAACTATTAGGTAACTATGGCATGCTAATGGCCCTCCCAAAAGGAATACCAACACTCCAACACATGGTCACAAAGAGACACTTGCAGCCAGACAACCTCTTCTGCACTGCCAAGCTACTTGACCACTTGATAAAATGTGATGTTGCCCAGGACCAGCACCCCAGTAACACAGACCACTCCCCAATCATCATAATGTTCCAGATGACAATCAAGGCCACCACTCCCCAACCACGTCATAACTTCAGAATGGTCAACTGGGAATCCTTCAACAAAATGCTGAAATCTGAACTACACAAGACACAGACACTGAAGAACCTGAACACAGAAGCTGAGTACTCTGCTGCAGTAATTGAACTAACAAAAGCCTTGCAGAATACCATACAAAAAGAAGTCAAGCTCACAAAACCCCTACCAGACGAGAAACAATGGTGGACTCAAGAACTTGAATCCCTTAAGAAGGAGAAGAATCAGATCAGCAGCAAAGCCTACCAATTCCAAGCCATCCCAGACCACCCCAATTCACAAGGATCACCAACAAGCAATAGCAAACTTTGCATGCACTATCATCAAAACAAAAAGGGATAGCTGGGCAGAATGTGTCATATACCGAAACCCAGACTACACTTCCGATACCTTTCCGTTACTCTCCGACCCTTTTCTGACACTTCTGATAACCACGATACCCCGTTTCTCATTCACCTCGTTACCGTTTCCATGACTGACAATACCTTGATTCTTATCAGAACAATATTTCTTTTATGTACCTTCTGATATCCCGTCTGACTCTGAGATACAACTTCCGATACCTATTATGATACTTCGTCTTATTATGACTCTGTTGTTACTAGTTACCTTTCCCCGATTAGTTATACAATTAACTATCCACATATTTAAGTAGCTAGTTCCAGTCCTGTATATGCAATTCAAATATCAACTAAGATCCCACCTAGTCTTCTGACTAAGTTCTAAGTCTCTTCACTTTCCGACCTCCAACTTCCTTCCGACTTCCCTTCTAGTTGACTTATGTCAACTAGTCCTATCTTGCTCTCAACACTAGACTTTGTCTCTAGTTGTCAAACCCCCAAGTCGTCTCCGACAACTTTCTGACCCCGCAGTACTTTCTTCTGACGTGTGGACCATGTTTAAGTTAGAACCCACGAGAACTGGAAGGGTGCAGCACATAAGCTGAAGCCAATGGTTCTTATCTGTAGTGTTACAGTTGGAACTTCTTCCGACATTACTTCCAACATTTTCTGACGTGGCGCTATTGTAACCTACGTCCTCTAGTTCCTATTCACCTTTGGGAACGAGTCTTGACAGAATGGCTCAATGAGGCTAACACAAAAGACCTATGGACAGCCAACAAGTATATGAGGGAACCAGTCAGCAATGGTGGACAGCTGAGGATCCCCACACTCCAGTCTACAGACAAACACAATGAGAAGACAGAGATCACAGACAATGTGGGTAAGGCACAGATTCTGGCTCACTCTTTCTTCCCAGCTGGCCCCAACTTTGCTACTGCAAACATCACTGAAGAACCCCCAAACCCACTCCCAGACCCACCCCCAATCAACATTGAGCAACTCCAGTGGAATGTAGGATGACTATCACCATACAAGGCATGTGGCCCAGATGGCATCCCCAATGTGGCAATACAGAAAACCATGGAGCACATCAAATCTCACCTACTACAAACCATCTGGGCAGCAGTAAAGTTTGGCATCATTCATGAAGACTGGAAAACATCCATGACAGTGGTCCTCAGGAAACCCAGAAAACCAAGATATGATGTGGTAAAAGCATACCAACCCATTGTATTAATTAATACCTTCTCCAAAATCTTAATCACCATAGTAGCTGAAACCATCAGTCATCTAGTCAAAGCAAATAACCTCTTCCCAAACACCCACTTCAGAGGATGCCCAGGCTGAACAACAACAGATGTGGTACTATACCTAGTGGACACTGTCAAATGCACCTGGAGAAGGGGTAAGGCAGTATCAATACTCTTCCTAGACATGGAAGGAGCCTTCCCTAACACAGTCACTCCCCAACTCCTGAGCAACCTTCACAAACAACAGATCCCCACAAGCTACATACAGCTAATCGAAAACTTGCTGACTGACAGGAAAACCCAACTGCACTTTGATGACTACATCTTGGAAATCATCAAATCAACAATGGAATAGGGCAAGGAGACCCACTCTCAATGCTACTTTACATTATCTACAATGCTGATCTACTGGAACTGGTGGAACAAGACAACAGAGAGAAGGCCATTGGGTATGTAGACGACATTGTGATCATCACAGAGGGAAACAACCTCAACAAAACCACAGACAAACTTCACCTACTGATGAACAAAATGGGAGGCAGACTAGACTGGAGCTTCATGCACAACTCAAGATTCAAAGTGTCAAAATCAGTACTCATGCACCTTGCCCCATCCAGAATTTGGAAAACCTGGTCACCAACAAGACAGGTGCAACATGCCTACTGGCACTGGAACTGGATGAAGAACTGGTCAAGAGCATTGACAACTTCAAATCCCTAGGCATATACATTGACAAAAAACTAAACTGGAACATCCAAACTCAAAAAACCACAGAAAATTTGACCAAATGGGTAATGTGCTTCAAGCAACTAACCAGACCCTCCACAGGCATAGGATTAAGACTAATGCACCAGCTCTACATCTCAACAGTCCTCCTGAAGATGACATACAGACTCAAAGTATGGTACATACCCCCTACAAAGCCCATGGGTTACAAGCACAATCTAGGATTGGTAAGCACCCTACAAAGGCTGGCCTCTGTGCAACAGTTGGCCATGCTAGCAATAGCAGGGGGCATGAAGTCTACACCCACAGACCTACTCTGCCTACACACTGGCCTACTCCCCACTGAATTAGTGCTCCTCAAAATATGTCACCATGCAGCAGTATGGCTGGTAGCATTACCACCCAGACACCCTCTCTCAGTCATCACCCACAAGGCACTTGCTACTCAGCCAAAAACCCACAAGTCCCCCATCAACAACCTATTCAGGATATTTGAACTGTGACCAGGCCAACTAGAAACACTATACCCTGCTAACACACCACACACCCCCCTTCAACATTGTCATACCAGAGGACTGGGAAGCATCAGTGGCCCAGGAATGCAAGGACCAAGCCAAGTACAGAGTCTACTCTGATGGATCAGGTTACAAAGGCAACACTGGAGCAGCAGTAGTAATATACATCAACAGCCAAGAGACCCCCACCACATATCTACAGCTGGCCATGGGAAACAAGTCCAGGCACACCTCCTACAACACAGAGCTCACAGGGACTTCACTGGCAATGCAACTGCTGATGGAGACTCCCCCCCAACCCAATGACAACATCAGTGTATATACTGACAGCCAAGCAGTCCTGCAAGCTGCCAAGTTCCCCAAAGCAAAAACCAGACAATTGCTACTGAACCATTTCATACAACTAGCATGGACAGAGCCAGGCAAACTCACAATGCATTGGATCTCAGGACACACAGATATAGGAGGAAATGAGGAAGCAGATGAGCTTGTGAAAACTGCTGCACTAGGAACATTGAGCACTAACAACCGACTACTGCTTGCCCACAATAACTAATCCCAACCAGCCTAGCAGCAGAGAAGCAAACCTTCCATGGCAAACTGAAGGAATAATGGAAATCAGACTGGGCCCAGTCACCCCACAAAGGCAGATTTGAGCAAATCGATTCACAATTCCTGCTCACAAAATACACCAAACTCACAAAGGACCTCAACCAAGTGCAAATCAGCACACTCATCCAGATACAAACCAGCCACATTCTGCTGAACAATCAACTTTTGAAGATGGGCAAAGCAACTACCAACAAATGCCCAAACTGCAGGGAGCTCAGAGGAGGTGCTCAGGCACGCGAAACCATGGAACACTTCATCTTTGAATGCCAGGCATACAGTGAGGATAGAGTGTCAATGTTGAGAACAGTCAAAAGCAATCGTCCATCCCTATCCACACTAATGTCTAGCCTCAAGAACATCAAAGCTCTACTAAAATTCATAGCTACTACAGGTTGACTCAGCAGGTCTAACACTGGCAACCTAACAAATTTCCCAGAAACTTGACCACCACAATAACATTATCAACTACCCAAAGAAAATGCACACAAACCTCTATACAAATCGCAACCAAAAAACCCTGTTAAAACAACAATATCTTTTTCACCTGCTCCACACAGAGGGCAAGCCCCAAGCCTCACTCCCTCCAATGTGCCTTCCCATACATGGGATGGGTGTGCTAGCCGATCAACAACTCCAAAATGCCACATAACACAACTTGAAAAACTGCACATGCTACAAACCCACCTGGGAGAGTCTCAAATGACAGCAGATATGTCAGGTCTTGTGAAAGGGGGATGCATAGGCCCTCTTGGACACAGAGACAAACCACTATGAAGAGGGGAGAGAGACAGGGGACCACAAACTAGGTTATCACAAGCATGTATAATGTAGCACAAGGACAAGGCAGGGTATCACCCTCAGAGGCAATAAAATGGCCCAAAAAAAAAAAAAAAAAGGATAGCTTAAGCTATTATATTTCTTATTATCATGTGTCCTGCATACATAGCATCGCTACAATGGCCTTCTTTCATATGATATTCTAGCCACATTTCCACTTGCTGTGTTATCTGTACCTATTAGGCCTTACATCTGTTACCAAACAAGGACACTGTCATCTTGTCTCAGCTGCACAGCTACACTATAGGCACCTTTGGACCCAACTTAGCTGCCTCAGCTCTGTCTGAGTCCTGGATACCAGGTGCTATGTTTAATGCTGCTGCACTCCAAATTCCCCTCTATGCTAGCTGGACATGTTTTCTTCTGTACTTATATCATCAATGCTGTACATTCTCCTATCATAGATACCTGACTTCACCAGTAGCCTGGATCTGATAATAAAACACCAAATTTCCCTAGTTTTCAGGTGTAGGACTGCACAGGGCATATCAGTAAGTAAGCATTAACATACTACAGTAAGTTCTGTTTGTAATATGTTTGCCAGTAGGTCTTCCTCTCTCTCTAATAATAGGTGAGATTCAGCATCAAATATTAGCATATATGTATTACAGTAACATTTAGATGAAGTCTTGAAATTCAAAACTAAAAATAAGCAGTATTATATCTACATCTATGGAGAAGCCTTTGCTAGAATTTGCTACTACTATCTAAATATTTGTATCCAAGGTCTCTGTTTTACAATTGCTATTCTATAAGCTAGCACTTGAACAATCATGAGATGTACCATGGAACAGGTCTCATGCATGAAATACATGGTCCAACATCTCAGTTAATATAATGAGGGATTCATGCCACCAGCCTCCAGCTGTCTCCATGTATCTTACTTCTATGGGCACTGACTATGTTCTCATTCTAAATTTCTGCAGAAATTACATAGCTCATTTGAAATTGGTGTGCATTCTGGCTTAAGGTATGCAGGGCAAATAATAACAACTGTGTTAAGCATAGCTCAGTATTCTGAATACTACTAGTACTTTGCAATTGCTGACTGCTAGTTTTACCTTGAATATAATGAAAATTGCCATTGACATTACAATTAGCTACTAATGTAGTGTTGACTTGTGTACAGTGGGTGCCAGGGCAGCCTGTCAGATGTACTTCCCTGGTCTGAGTGAGGAAATATCAGTGATTTTAGGTCACATAAAACTACATGAATTAATAAGGAATAGATTGCAACTATCCTGATATATTGATTCATGTTTTATTCACTATCTAATATGGAGCATTAATGTTGGTCCTGTTATAAAGTTATTCTTGATTTCTATGACAGTTATATTGAGGGCCTATTTAAAATAAATCTGGCAGATAAACATTGACTTCCTGGTAGAACTCATTTTGAATTAATCCAGGAGATATCCAGCAGATATAAGGTGAAATCATTTAGTATTATTCACTATTAATTCAAACCTAAATCAGTGAGATTACATCTGTAGTGCCTACTGATGTGTTCTTTGGTCAAGCCCCCTGTTTTCAACAAGGACTGTATTAGCCAGGAATTGCCATTTTGGGAAAGTCCAGACTACCATATGATACAGTACACCTTCTCATAATGCATGAGATTTTGGGAGGTATAAAAGGTCTCCTGTTAGCCAAAATGCATGCTGATAATGCATAATTCTCATAATTTGGGTGAAACAAATACTATGCATTATGAGAAGGTGTACTGTACTTATGAAGAGTTTGAACATGTCAACTGCTGTGTCATTAAACCCCAACATGCAACATTTCTTGCATACAAAGGGACTGTTTCCATCCTTCTGTTTAGCTGATTTGAATTCCAGAAATCTCACCAACACAGTACTTGTTCAGCTCACAAGTCACAAGAAACTTTCCTCAAAAATCACTGTCAAGTTTGATACTACATCATAGTTGGAGTGCTCCCAGTGGCAGAAAATACATGGCATTGTTTGAGGAATTGTTGGTGCAATGTGAAGTAATAGATGGATTTTCGTGGATCTCCGAAATATTTCCCAGAGCTGAGTATTAGTCTATATAAGGCTCCTTGCAGGTCATCTGCAATGATGGCCGGCGATGACAGGTTCAGGCTCAGCTATTTGAATCCATGGCCTTTATTAATACGACCAATGTTACGGACAATTCTATTTGGAAACCCTGATATTTTTGAGAACCCCTAATGAAACTAATTGTCTATTTGGAAACCCAGGCACTGTTTCCCGGTCCTCCGGAAGCCCCGGTACATCATGTGGTGCTGTGCCTGACCTGGAACCGGGTCATTTGAGCCTAAATCGACAGCTTCTTACTTACGATGTGTTAGTGGTATACCATTGAAAATCGTATATATCAAAACAATAAACTTTTATAATTCTAACAGTAGGATTTTCATGATTTTAGAGGGCTCGTATCATATGTTATGAATATCTCAGAAAGGGAGTCGAAATTCAGCTCCACGCTGAGTAGCGGCTCACAGCGCTTTGGCACCGGAATTTGCCGACAAAACCCACTGATACCACCCCTCTGTGCAGACAAAGAATTCGTCATCTCATATACTAAAACAGCCTCACATTATTTCACGACATGGTCAATATTAGAGAGTAGAGAGCTCGCAAAGCTTGCCTTCAGGTCCAAATTTGATCATTCTCACTGTTTTCTTCACATTCCTTGCTCAATCTCTCACTGCTAGACTTTAAAATTGTGGAATTTTACATGGATCTTAATACACTATCCATCTATATATGTGCCAAATTTCAGAGCTCTACGCTCAGTGAATATGCTGGAATATTCTTGATGACCCATTCAGGGGCCACACACATTATTTAATTCCGGGCACATTGAAAAGGCAATAATAGAACATCAATTTGACTGCGTTGACAACTCGATGTGCTTGCCTCTAGCGTTGAAGTTGAAGTATTGAATGTCAGTGGGGATACTACTGGTTAGAGAAAGGGACGAAAAGCTGCCGGGCAGCTGTGGCTGAACACAATTTCGCATACATATGATCACCGTCCAGAGGCCCACGGCTGGCACCGCTGACTTTCACACGACCCCCAACTTTCCTTTTGTATGAGAGTTCTCAAAAGTATCGGGGTTTCCAGATAGAATTATCCTGATGTTACATCAATCAAGAAAACATGAAAGCCAGATTTTAGTCAAGTACCTTTTTAAAAAGCAAGCGTCATCATTGGCCTGGAATCTGGTGCATGTTCACGCTTACTGTCATGCATGCCTGCTTGAGCGCTCGCCTATTTCTGGGACCACTGGTCTTATTATAAACTATAGTACGCTATATTTAACTCTGAGAAGCTGTTTATTGAGAATGCTCAAGCAGGTGAGCCCCCGCTCTGATTGAATATTCGTTGCTTGAGTTTTAGCCCTCGGGGTTCGCACTTAATTCTTCCGAACATAAACCAGCCGCTCGCAGTTGCACGAGGACATGCGCAGCCGCGTACCCAAAAATACTCTAGGTACGAGCACGCGATCACTATGTTTATTCTCAAACTGACAGTTTCTGGTGCGAAGACAGTTCTTCCTGTTCCTAGCGGATGGAACCAAAGTTTCTGATTCTATGTATTGTAGAGCAGCGGTGCCGGAGTGCCGTCATAGCGTACCTCGAAAACATCGGAAGTTTCGCGGAAAGAATGTGATGATTGCACCTCTGTTTGTCTAATTCTTATGACTTCTGACTGACTTCACCGCATTTCTCAGAGTGCTTGCCTCGGTGTCCTCATGCAAATAGATTCAGCCCTCAAACGAGGTTTGGACGTCATTTCATCAGATGATGAAGTGCCGGCACTACTCTCTCAATCACGAGCCCCGTTGAATATGCGATATTTACGCGGTCCAAATGCTGTTTGATGTGTAATGTAAATATTTCTTAAAAACTTGTGTCTATAAAATGCTCGATGAATAACGCTTGCTTTCCTTAGTTCTACATCGTTTTGTAGTTGCTCTATTCGCTTCCAAGAACCACGATGCTGTATATTCTACCTCTTACTCTAGCGTTTACTGCTCAAAGTGTCGCCGCTCATGGTGGCGTTCTCTCCTACGTAATTGGCGGAAAGTGGTTATTTGGCTGGAACCCATACGATTCCCCTACTGGTCAAACCTCTATTCAGAGACCTTGGTCTTCCTAGTATGTTTAAGACATACTGATGAGAGGAAAGCAAAAACTGATTTTTTTTTTTGGCTCAGCAACCCGATACAAGACGCAACAGACCCTACTCTAGCTTGCAACGATGATGGGACGTCTGGCGCTCTACAGCTGACCACAACTGCCGCAGCAGGTTCGCCAATCACTGCTTATTGGAATCAAGTATGGCCACACCCCTACGGCCCTATGGTATATTATACTCTCTACCACCAGTTTTCTAACCAGCATTAAGCATCACTCGCATCTCAGCTTACCTACCTTGCTCAATGTCCCGGATCGTCTTGCACCGGGGTCAACGCTCAAACTTTGCAATGGGTAGGTGAATCTATCGTGGAACAGAATCAATTGAAATTCCTAAGCTTTTCTTCTATATTATTAGTTTAAGATCGACGAAGCAGGCCTTTTATCAGGAACGGTGTACTCCGGCTCTTGGGGTGCCGGCAAAATGATCGCACAAAATAGTAGCTGGACAACTACCATTCCTGCCTCTGTTCCCAGCGGCAATTATCTCATTAGATTTGAGACAATTGCGCTTCACTCTCTCCCAGCTGTGAGATTTCGTTCAACCTACGTTGATCGAACCTGATTTTTGACTTGAATTATTTTAGCAAATGTACCCCGAGTGTGCCCAGATCCAGATTACGGGCGGAGGTTCACTAAATCCCACTTCCGACGAGCTTGTTACTTTCCCAGGTGGATATAGCAACAGCGATCCAGGATGTACGTATGGTCTCATTTACGTTCACATTTCTAACTGGATTAATTATCTCCAAATGCTGTAGTGACTGTCGATATCTACTCTAACGCAGCTCAGACTATGTGCGTAGATTCCAATATCTTCCATGTAGCTGGCATTCAAGCTGATCCGACACTTTCAGGACAACTTACCCCATTCCAGGGCCGCCTCTTTATGGGAGTAGTGGCTCTGTAAATATTTGTCGCTTATTTTCTGCATCATCGATAATCTCACAAATACCGTTTTGAAGGGGACTGCTGCACCTCCAGCGTCGTCGTCTTCGGCATCCTCCTCCGCCACTCACCCCATCTCAACCACCACGGCGCACTCCACCAGCACTGCTCCGGTAACAACCCAGTCTGCCGGAACGATCTCTCAGTATGGTCAGTGTGGTGGATCTGGCTACATCGGGCCCACTGCATGGTAAGTTATTCTCTCATTTGAGAAGATGAATTTAACTTAAGAGACTGACACCCTCACCACAGCATCTCTCCTTACAAATGTACTGCTCTTAACTGTGAGTGCACCTCATATCTGTATTCATCCTTTCTTTGCTGATGGTAATAAATCAGCGTATTACTCCCAATGTCTGTGATATCTCTGCCTTCTTTTTGCATCCGGTAATCAATATCCTGCTTCTGTATTTTTTACTAAGTACTGTCATTTTTGTCGAATCTAAGTCAGGTAGTACGAGTAACATGGTAATACACCAAATAAATGTAACTAAGACATCCAAGCAGCTTTTATCAGGTCCGCTGCTCGCTCCGCAATAGCGTACACCGGGGCCTGAGTGTGTCCACAAGTTACAAATGGCTGCATCAAAGTAGTATATTGAAAACAATCTCTTGAAAGAATAAATCAAGCTAAACACTCACCATGATAGATGCGTCAGCAATCCTCAGTCTCTTCGCTCCCTTTACTCGTAAATCAGGATCCACGACTCCGTATTTTGCGCTTTTAGCAGACATCGCCGCTGCACCGACTGGATGGGCTGCGCCAAGGACATTATTTCGAATGAATTCATCCAGCGAGACATCAGTGGTGGCGTTAGAGAAAGCACCTGCTGGCTCCAGAACATAACCTTTCCATGCTGGCGCAGCAAAGAATCGGCGGGCGCTAGCTATGGCTTCGTGCATGGCGAGCATGTCGAAGTCGGATGTGAGGAACCCGAAATCGATGAGGGGTGGATCGAGCGGGTTGGTGCTATTTAGTTTTATGGAGCCCCCTGCCGACAGCATTGTATTAAGTTCAGGTTTTAAGACAGAATAACAGACTAGTATAAGCTCACGCGATAGCGGAGTAACCACTACGACGCCTGCACTAACGAAATGACCTTGTAAGGGAGTGAATCCTCCGTCATTCTAATTCCGCACCATGAATTTCAAAAGAATAACGAAGACCAAGATCGGATACGCACAGAGATGGCCAACTCGTAATGAGGCGTATTGCGGCCAGAGGAAGGGTCGGGAAACGTGTTGAAAATAGGTGACTTATCGTCGATCCGTTTCCATGCGACATGATTGACACCCGCATCAACCAATGGTCCTGTGTGCGTAGCGTTCCATTGGGCTAGAGCTTCAGCCAACAAGGTCGCATTGTTTTTTAGACTATCCGAGAACATTAACCATGTCAATTCGAAGACAGTATATATCACTCACTCGTCTCCAGTATTAGTGGAATTGACGGCCCACGGCAGGAATATGCGTGGTTGTTCGGTCAAATTTTTGCCTACACTGGGATTTTGCAGTACTACTGGAATACCAAGTGTTCGAAGCTCATCTTCGTCGCCAATACCTGAGCTGAGAAGAATATGTGGGGTGCCTATAGTTCCCGCAGCTAATATTAGTTCTTTTTGGGCAGTTATCGTCCATGTGAAGTCTGTGAATTGAAGAGTTCAGGGTTTAGTTTAGAAAAGCTTAGACATACCAGAATGCAAATGCTGCTTACTTCGTGTAGAAATCTCGGCGGTGCGGAATACTCGGTCCATATTGTTTCCCGTTTGCAACACACGCGTCACTCGGGTATTGAGGACGATGTCCAAGTTTGGTCGCAAGGCGAACTTGGGTGCTAGGTAAGAGGTTGCGGCACTGCTCCTCGCCCCATTCCCGATCGTGGCTTGCAGCCATCCTTTAATGAAATAGATGAGCATCAAAATCCCTATTCGAGTGGTTGCTACAAGGATTCACCCAGACCAAGAGGGGTCCCACCATTCATGTCTAAATTAAACGGAAATTCTTCCTTCAAATCTTGCGTAGTCTGAATGACTCGAGCGTCGATGGGCCGCGGAAATCCAGGGAGACTGACAGAAGTTACCCCGGTGAAATTGTGCACTGCCGGGTTGAACTCTCCAATCGAATTATGATGGTCAGCCGGGGTAGTCCACTTCTCGCTCTACAATTTGGGTATAGATCAGAACAAAAATAACCTCTTTCTCAAACACAAATACACACCTTGAGAATGTAAGGTAAAATGTTCTCCCATGACCAGCCTGGATCTCCCGTAACAGCTGCCCAGCGATTGAAGTCAGACGATGACCCTCGTGTGTAGAACATTCCGTCTGCCAGCAAGTTTGAGCATTGAACCGATTTTACAGACCAAAAAACGCACTGATAGAACTGCTCCCGCCGAGAATATGACCTCTTGGGTACGCCAATGAGCGCCCATTCAATCCAACTTGAGGCGTAGTCGTGAAATTCCAATCATATAGAGTGTTCACAAGCTTGGGCGAGAAAAAGGGCACCTCTGTTTGGAATGCGCCTTCGTTCCTTGAAGCCATTTGATCGTAAGAAAATTTAATATAACGCAATTGTATGACTGGTTTAACGCACGTCGGCCCTGCTTCGATGATCAGCAATTTGAAATTTGGATTCTCTGTAAGTCGGTTTCCAATGACAGAGCCTGCAGTGCCACCTTCCAGAAGGTTGTGAGTGATCTGGTAGATGAATGGCAGAAAATAGCACAAAGTTACCTCCAACGATGATGAAGTCGTACTGTGCAGAGGGTGAAAGGGTATCGAGCGTTTGATGGACAATGCCATTGCATAAAGACGAGGAAAGCGCAATTATCACCGCGGCAAGAAAGATAGCAGCACCCATTGTAAGAGCAAAGAAGAAATACTACTCAAGACGTCGACACCCTTACTTGAAGTCCGTGCAAGAGTTCGAAGGAACATATGGGCTTCCGGTTATTGCTTAGAGAATCAGAGGAAGCACCTTTCTATTTCTGTGGAGAAGGTGTGTGAGAAAATAGTTCACGTTGTAGGAGTCTTCAGACCTCATGATCCTCCAGAGAAGATAGTCATATGTGCATCACTTACGAGAAGGCTTGCACTTCCTGCCAGGTGTAATAGATTCGAAGAATACTGCAGTTTATTGCTACAGTGCATTTCTTCATGATGCATATCATCCGTCGACCCCTTAACTCCATGCATTATGAGATTTATGCTAGTACATAAATGTCACATAGCGGTGACACTTGTGGCATCAGCCTAAATGCGTGACATTGGTAATCAGAACCATGAATTTCGGTCGTTTTATGATGCAATTCCGGGCAATCTTCAAGCTATCTCTTGATCTACTCATTATTCCTTCAAGTAAGTGCAGCTCTTTGTTTAATTTTTAAATCTATTGGTACAAATACCAGCCAAAATTTCCAGAATAGACATTCTGATAATGCATAAGCTACCCAACATCTACCACCCAAACCTATGCATTATGTAATATAATCACTTTTCCCTGCATACCAACTTGGTTATCTCCAAAATCTGAGGCATTATCAGATATATGTATTGCTACCATATGCATTATGAGCAAATTTACTGTACTTGCCTCTCCTGGGAATATCCATACTTAGTGATGTTAAAGGCTTGGCCTGAAGCTGCAAGCCAAGCCAGGCCAGCCTATGGTAGCTTAAGCAATTACAAGCTGTGGAGAGGGCCTCACATAGCCTACAGCTTAGAATTGGGATTTTCAAAGCCCCTGAGCTATGGCTTGAGCAGCAGCTTTACCATAGTGTCTCAGAGGCTCAGAATAAGCTGAAAGTGAAATTCCTGAATGAAGTTTCAGCTCCAAAAATTTTGTGAACATCTTTGGATTCCCAAACCCTGCTATGTTGGAGACAATTGTCAAGTATTATTGCATAAAATAGTAAACTGCAATTAAATTTATCTTTTTTGTAATTGATGTGGACCAATGACATTATTTTTGTGAATAAAATTTACTATGCACCCTGCCCCTCAAAAGCTGCAGCCCAGGCCTAAGCCATCCCCCGGCCCTGTGAATGGCTTGGGCTTGAGATCTGTGAAGCCTAAGCTCTCAAAAGCTGGGGCTTTGAGGCTGAGCCAAGCTAGCAAATGGCTCTTTGGCAACAACCATGTGGTACCCCAACTAGGACCCGGGAAATTGAAGGTGCTAACACAACAACTTTGCTCCTTCAGACACTACATATTGTTGCTATTTACTGCTTAAACCTATATAATTGTATTCCACATGCTGAGAGCTTCTCAATGACACTGGGATGACCCCAACTCCACCTCAAGAACTGGGGGGAAATTGAGACAGCACACTAGCAACATGCTCAAAATCAACTACACAGACAGAAAGATCCAACAGAAGCTTATGCAAATACCAAATGTTTAAAAATGGAGGTGAAGCAACCAAGAGCAATGTACCCACCAAGGTACATAATGCAGAAACAGCAAGAATGTGGCTGGAGAAAGAAGATTTCTTAATGAATGGTGAGCAATTTACCATGGGCCAAGCAGCCTAATAGTATTCCAAGTTGTGAAAACAATGCCCAAAACTGCAAACATGGCCAACAACAATCTTTGTGCCCTTGCACATATGATCAAATCCTTACATGTAGACCACACTGCTAATGCCATTGCAAAGGTCTTGCTGGAAAAGATCTCACCTACTCTTGAGCAGGTTATGTTAGCAAGCATTGACATAGACTCTGCAGTCAAGAACCTCCACAAGTACTCATCAGACAACATCAAGAAGACAGTCAATCAACCAACATACACTACAATGCCTAGCACAAACTTGTATGCTGCAGCTGTCACTGGAAGCTTGGCAGCTGTGCTGAATTCAATGGTCATCTTGAAGGGCAATACCTTGGAGAAGCAATTCATTATGGACACACCAGACAATGCAGATGGTGCAAGCTTGGCATTCCTCTCTGAGAAGGAGCTGATCACAAAAGTGAATGTCACTTCGGATCTTATGAGCCTGGCATCAGCAGATGCACCAGAAGGACTCAAATTCCTAGGAGCAAAAATGACAAGGAAAACAATCACCTACTACCTCAACACAAGAGAAGCAACTATATAGATCAGTAGAAAGAACATGGCAAGCAGCTTCATGTCACAGTTTGGAGGTGCAACTTCATTAAGAATTAATCTCATATATCACATTGCAGAATATGTGCTGGTCTCATTTGATCCAATGGCACAAGCATCTCTGGAAGAGATAGAGCATAATAGTGGCCTGAAGGGCCATACACTATGCAAAGTTCATAAAGCTGCCTCACTTACAATGGGCAGGACAGGAGACAAATATAGGTGTATAATCTACAGATAACCTTTATATTCGAACAATTTCTTAAAATGTCCTTTTGGGGTATAAGAGGCATTTTCAAAACTGCCTCCCATAAAAGCGGCTCCAAGCCTCAGCGACAACCGAGACTGGGAAGCGGCATTCCAGCAGCCACACTTTCGGCATACAACGGCACCTCAGGCATCCCACTAACGAAGACACCAATCCCACCAACGACGACTTCCATCCCACTAAAAGCTAATTATATCCCACTATTAGAGGTCCCATCCCACTTTTTTGTCGTTATGGCCCAATCGCATTCCCACTCTTTTCGTTATCACTCGTCTACCACGCCATCGTAAAGAATCTCTTTAATCTTTCCAGCTGATTCAAGACCGGCGGTCTGGTCCTAATTCGCGAATTGAGCTCTCGCTTACATGATCATTCAACATATTGAGAGCTTACTTTGTTGAAATGGATGCCAGACCAGTTCATACAGGTAGTCTCTTTCAAATAGCCACCGTGCGTCATGCAGCGCATATTTCTCATAAATCCCAAGCCAGTAAAGTCTATTCGAAATCGTTCAAGATTAGTATTCAAATATAAACCATTCTGACATTCGTGAGCTATTGGAACTTACAACAAGAATGCTACGACTCCATAAACCCAGTCAAGCGTCGTTGGCGCAGTCGATTGCCCGCGATATGCTAGTAATGCTTTAAAGAAGCCAAATCCGGCAGTGAGAGAAATGACGAGCAACCGGTATCCAGTGAGTCTTGGATGGCCGGTTCGAGAGCTTGAAGTGGGACAACTAACAGGAGCGACTTGGCTCTCCATCCTTTGGGGCCGTGTGGAGACGTATTCCTTTTTATAATACACCTACTTGCTCTCGTGACTCTGACAATGCTGTGGGCGCTAGATGCTGTAAGGCAGTGCAGCGTCACAGAAGGGGGTTCTTGAACATTGTCTATCAGGCGTTTAGTGAACAGGACGTTTCTTTTGCGCTTTCATCTGTGTTGGAGATTCATCCGGCACAACCGTGAACTTACTAGAAGGGAAATATCTCGGGCTTAGTAATAGACTTAGTAATTAAATTAGTGATCATTGACTCAGTAGATAGATTCTGTAGTTTACTGGAATACAGTAGAATACTTGTATAGAAGTATATAAGGACCTCTATAGGATGCCTAACTAATTATCAGTTCATTCTCTTATTCACTGCGCAACCTCGATTCACAACAATCTGTAGTTATTCTGTGGGCTCAGAACAACCATATTCTCTCTCCGGGCAGTAAAGCATCTCTCTCCACTTATATTTGATCATCCTCCAATCTCTGATGCTTCACTCGACGACGGAAAAGAAAGAACGCTCTCAAGTACACTAAAGCCTTTTCTCAACTGCTCGACTGATACTAAAATTGACGGTGGTATCTTCACTGATGCAGCCGGAACTTTCAACCTTATTCAAATGAATCCCAAAAATGATCAAAGTAGAGCCATCATCTTTTTTTGGCTTCAGCGTTGGCTCACAAAATCGGCAAATAGACTCTGATGAAGATAAAATCGAGTTAGTGCAATGTCACATATGTATTATGGACTCTACATAAATCCTAATCAACTCAAAGGTTGTTATGAGAAGAGATCTTCACTTGCTAGGAGAATTAAAGGCAGGATCCGGGTATCGTTTGCATTCAGCTCGCAAACATGGCCGAGTCGTGATAGTAAAAGCATTTGAAGGCTCAGAAGCCAAAAAAGCGAGAATTAATCTTGGTTATATATCCGCATTCACGGATGAGCGCAAATTTTGAAGAACTAGCTTGCGGCCGTTTCGTTTGCTCGGGATCTCATGTAGGATTCTATCCCGATTATTTTTAGTTTTCGCATTGATTTTTTAACAAATAAGCCTCCAAGCGCGCTCCAAATGATTGAAATGTCCCTTATAAAGTCGAAGGATTGCTTCATTGTGTATGAGGGTGGTAATAAATATGTGTCTCTTCCAATCTGACAAGTACTAACTATTGGAGTACTTGTATTATCTACCGTAAAGTGGATGCCAAATTTTGTAGCACATGCTTTACGGACTGATTCCACACAGGCTATTAGATTAGCAATGCGACTGGTATTTCTTTTCTTTCTATATTTAATATCAGTAGATCTAGGTTTTTAACCATCGATAAATTAGATTCGAGGTATAGTGAGGCCTTATTTCCTAACTGAGATGTAACAACTTACTAACACAACTGGGAATATCAGGCAGGCTTGGATTACATGAGTTCTCAGACTATCCCACTTCGATCCTTGGTCAGCATGCCTGGATATCGTGCCATATCGGCAAGTAGGTTATTTTTCCCTCATGGCTTATTCATTAATTGAGCTACAGAACATTGATATTATCTTGGGAGATTCAGAGGAACCTCTTCGTGCGTTTACTTCAGAATCGCTGAAACTTGGTTCTCTTACTGAAGAGAAAGAAGATAACCGATCGAGTGAAGATGATGACTGGACTGTTTTCAACCACCTTTGCCACAAGATGTGGATGTGGCATTTTTCTCCGGTCCTTGCTTTCAATGCGATTCCCGGTTGATTTCTGCTCCAATAGGATTTCAAGGAAATTAATCCAGTTCTTCATGGTGAGTTCCATTTTATGTTTATTATTACTGAGTAATTAAACGCTTCTAGAGGATTTGCAGGCCCGAATAGAAGCCTAAGGATCTGACGTCAAGATAATCCAGTCAGTTCTTCTAACTTCAAGCAATATTCTTCCTGATATCTCATCATCAGAAACAGAAATAGGCGTTAAACCATCTGCAGGCGCAACAATGTCTTCTCCAGAGCAGATACCTAGACGAGAACTTTGGTGGATCTTGGAGCACCGAAGAAACGGCCAGTCGTTGAAGTCCGTTTCGCGAAAATTCACCGAATACATCGACGTGTTTCTCCCTTCTTCTTCTTCACTGCTGCCTCGGATACAGAGAATCGCAGCCACAAGTGCCCAGGATATCTCAGAGAGGAGATTCGTTCCTCCACAGATGTTTGCTCAGTATTGTGTATGTTTCTTTCTCTAACGTCTTTTTGATCTAATCTATGCCTTGCACCGCAGTCGCAGGGCTGCCAGAAGAATCATCGGCCATCCTGTATGCCGATATGTCAAATTAGCAGAAGCTTCAGCAATGCCTCCAACGTTGGACATGACAACATCCCCAAGGATCTCCGTAAATTTACCTCTGAACAAGCTACGGTTTTGGGATGGGCTGGCTTCCAGGCACTCCAGCTAAACAGAACCCCTTCTAATATTCGTCAGAAGGCGCTCCTGATCAAAGTCAATCACAACAGCACGGCCTCAGAGCCTCGTCGTCGGTAGGTAGCGCGTCGTGCTTTCTTCGTTGCCTGGCATGCTCATATCATTAATCATGTCTCCTTCGGAACTTAGATTTTCAATACAATCTACCCAACTAATTTTTAGCTCGTATCTCACCGATCCTTCTGTTATAGCGGATATTCAGCGACGCGATGAGCGCTGCCGTACCGCTGGGGGAATAGGCGTTCTCATCGTTATCATTCAATGTGGGAATGTCAGCCAAGTACACCCCTGCGAAGTCAATCCGCCGTTCACGTGGACTTGGGAAACGAGTGCCGATTGGGAGACAGTACTCCGCTATTATGTCAACTTAGTGCAGAAAGATTTCCGTCCTACATGAGCGACGCGTCAATGGTATGTAAGATTCTTTTCCTTGCTCAACGGCACCTTGGATTTCTGATGAACTACTGGTAAGTAGCATATCTTACAGATAAAACTTCAATGCACAAAAATACCTATGACATGACGAGCTATTATTCTTTTTCCCCCTCTACTATTCTTATCGAATAATCAAGGAAGTTACATACGAATCAAATTTATTTGCTGCATACTGTAATATATTTTTGCCAGACCTTTATTACGCTAAGAGAATCAATCATAAATTCTCGAGACCTACTTTTTGTGGGTCAATTCAAGAATCGAGGAAGAAACGTCACTCCGACCACAATTTTGCAATGATACGTCAATACTTCGAGAGCTTCAGGGGCTATTTTCCATCCCTAGCTTGCGAAATGACGCGCATAGAAAACGCACCTTTAGCGATAACTGCGCTCTTAATGGCATTCATAAACGAATGTTATAAACATGTTACGGACATCGCAAAGAGCTTGAGGACTCATTCGTTATTCTCCAAATATTGACGCATGTAATGACTACTTTATGCCGCCGCAAAATTCAAGGTGCTTGCCACTTGCTTAGGGTAAATTTCAAATAGCAGCGCACAGATGCAAATCTGGAATTTGAATGGGGAGACGGACCGGAAGATTCTAGAGCAGATTCCGGGCCGGACAAGCGACTAATCAGAAGGCGAACATATGAAAGAGCCCGACGTCAGCGCATGGAATAACGAGGGCCACGGCATGCGCAATGCGCGGTAAAGCTATTCTGGCCGTTGTACACCGCGCGCGACTTCAAAACATAGAATTAGAAGACATTTACGTTGTACAAGATTAGAGCAATGACCCACTGTTGCCTGCGTAAAAGGTGTGATGACAGAAAACTTATCGCCGAATTGATACGAGGACAAGCAGGAGACTTCCCAGTGGAACGAGTAAATTGCCGCTGCCACCGCGTTACCTCCTACTAACAGGCCATCCCAAGGCCATCCATCCAAAGTCCGAGCGTAGGCAGAGTGACACAAGAGCGCCATAGAAAACCGCAAAGAAAGCACGAGAGTTTTCGACGCTGAGGATGAAGGGGGCGCCGGCACATCGCAGTTCCGGGCTCACTGATCGACCTCAAGCTCATGTTTTCGCTGATGGGAATCGGGGCGGTGACAGAGGAAGGCCCAAGTCTCGATCACCCATCGGCCCCCCCGCGCAATACCCACACGCTGATTGGCTTCCGGGGCAAACCGGATAACCACGTGATGCCCTCCCCAGAGTCGCTCAAAAACTTTTGCTCGCCAACTCCAGCGCATCATCATCATCCGCCTTCATCCCTGCTCCCGGTCCCGTCGTCTCCCTTACACCTTTTGTATAATCCCATTTCTTTACATTCTACGTCTATAGACAATGCCTTTCTCTGCTGGTACGTCGCGCCATGGGCCTAGGAAGAGGAGAGGGTACTGATGAGACGGATGACGGGCAGGTGACGCTTCCAAGGGTGCTTCCCTCTTCAAGACCCGTTGCGCGCAGTGCCACACCCTCGGCGCTGGCGAGCCCAACAAGGTCGGCCCCAACCTCCACGGGTGCGTTCTCTCCCTATCTTTCGCGTTCTGACCTCCAGCTCATACACCCTTGTCATGCAGCCTTATTGGCCGTAAAACTGGCCAGGTTGAAGGCTTCTCATATACCGCTGCCAACGTGAACAAGGGCGTCACCTGGGACGAGCATACACTCTTTGAGTACCTCGAAAACCCCAAAAAGGTTCGTGCATGTCGGTACATCGGCATTTATGTTCTGTTGATGTAGTTCCCCCTCCAACACCAGTACATCCCCGGAACCAAAATGGCGTTCGCTGGCCTCAAGAAGGAAAAGGACAGGAACGACCTCATCACCTACCTCAAGGAGTCGGTGAGTGCCCTCTCTTCAACACGTTATCGCTCCCATGATGGCTAATGCTCGTCTTCCCGCGCAGACCGCATAAGGTGATCCTGAGTACATTGGAGAGGCGTCGGACGGACTTACTAGCATCTCCATCCCTAATTTCTGATCGCCATGGGTCTTCCATGGCATCCTCCCGCTGCGACTCGGTCTGTAGTATACTCATAGACGACCTGGCCCCAGCATGCATCCCACCCCCCGCTCATCTGCAATAGATATCATTATTTGCTTTCGGATACCATTATCCTTGTCCTGCATGAGTGCCTTGGAGTTTTGCGCCGCGTACGTCACTGGTCGCTCGTTATGCTACGTCGACACAGGTCATTTCGTGATCATCGTTTTGGCGGTCATTGTTTTCGCGATGGCGGATGGAAAAACGAACGCACGCTACGTCATTTTTGAAAAAGAACCAGTCTTTTTGGTCAGGTGATGTTCCCTGCCGCGGCAGATCTCCGGCATGCTTGAAGTTGTATACCCGATTCAATGCACAGCAGACGGGTTTTGGGCAACAACTGATGGTCCCATAATGCTATCTTTCAGCTCTCCTCTTGCACTCTTCATCGAATTAACGCATGAATGATCTTGCATGGCTCCATGCCCTACTTCCCCAAACCTAAATCAGTTGGTGCTGTAAGAACTTGGAAACTGTGAAGCGATTATCAAATGCTGTTGGATTACTGTTCTCTTGTCTGACACTCTCGGTCTGGCACGAAGGTCATGCAGAGCCTCTTTCGCCTTCGTTTCGCCTTCTAAATACATCAGCTCGGTGGCGTAGTGGTCCCCTCGCTTCTTTGCGTGGATTACTTACAACCCATTGGCAAGTCATAATAGAAGATGCCAAGAAGTAGATCTCCGGTATTAAGTTTATTCCCCACAGAAGATAAATGTTCAAAGCAGATTCGAGCCATCAGACGCCCTCGACTGTAGACATTTCTTTTTACTACCCCAGCACTCTATACTAAGAATGACGGAGGCTTACTAGCTTCTTCCTTTCTTTATTCGCTGCGCTTTCTGGCAGATATCGACTCTTGATGGACTCCATGGCGAAATAGTATCGCGGCTGTATTATGTTTCCTACGAGTATTGGGTTCGCGTCATACACCACAGATGTAGATTTTTTGCTTCCCCAGTATTTCACCGCAATCACCTAGGCCAAACTTATGTCTTGCTTCATTTGCTGAGCTTCCCAGGAAATATTTGACTCGATAGCGGATCGGTACCGCATCTGTGTTATGTTCCTCGACGGGTCCAACCTACCTCGCAGGAGAAGCCTGTTCGAATTAGGCTCGAGTTATTCGGCATGGGTCGAGGTGTTCCTTTTTGTTGTTGCAGTACTCAATTCTAAGATGACCACCTTTTAGTTACTTTCTTCCTTCCTTCCCACGGCTTTCTTACAGATCACGACTCGATGGCGGAACGGCACGTTGCGCCTATCTTATATGGGACCGTACTGTCGTTCTTGCAGAAGGGAGATGCTCGAATCAGCGTTATTTTGTGCCATAATTTCGGGCTCCGGGAGAGCATTTTATAAAAATAGAGCCAGTGGTCCGGCAAGAGGGGAATAACAGTGTAAGTGCCCCCCTGCGCCTGGCGTAGCTAAGACTGACACGGTCGACCGTTTTGAAACTAAATATACATTATTATTTGTACAAATGAAATCCAGAACGCTGATCATCGGATGAAAGTCGCTATGATACAATGGTACATTCCGAGGACACATCTCGGTAGGGATTTCCCAGTGTTCCTGCTTTAGTGTCGACATAAACGTCTCAAGTTTAACGTGGCCATCGCAGGTGGAATTATCATAGATTTGCGCCTGAGGAGATTCCTTGTTCGGGATAGACAAATGAGCTGAGTTGTGACTGGCAGAACGATAGAAGTGGAAGTGGAAGTGGGAAGATGAGTTCGACTACCTGTTCGAGTTCCACCAACACTGGTGGGCTGCCCGCCCTCCACTTTCCTCCGCCCTTTCCGATTTTTAGGTGATCACAGGAGCTCAGGATTCAGTCAGCAACTTTGCGGTCCGCTTGAGAAGTCAGTGTTTCAGTGACGACCCTCTGCTATACTTTATGTAAATCAAGTCACTATTTTGTAGTGTATTTTTGCATGATGAGCAACCTGGGCTTCTGACTACGGTGTAGACATTCATATTTCAAGTATATTTACTGCAGTATTGAATTATGGAAACTACATTCTATATCATGGATTAAAAATCAACCATAATACTGGAGAACTCGGCAGAAATTTCAGTATAAATGAAGCCGTCTAGCTTGGGTAAAGTATCTGATATTATCCTGGTTTTCTCTAAATCAGTTCAGCATTAGTATTACGGAGGGGAAAGACGGGGGAATAGTGGGGGAAAGGAATGAAAGGCACACACATATATGTACTCTATATTTATACTCTATATTTACACGGTTGCATATGTAATCTGTTGCTTCCATTACTGGAAATGGGACACCCCATAATTCGCTGAAAGTGGAAAGGTGGGGGGGGGGGGGGGGCAGGGGGTGTGGGTGCGCGATGATGGACGTCGCGACTGTCACGAAGTCCCGACTTCCTCCAACTCCCTTCCACTTCTACCATTCTTGCCTATACTCACTTGAAACCAACATCGTCTCCAAGGCATACGTGACGAGTTGACGTTCATCAACCGAAATATGGCGGACAAGCGGAGACGCTTCGCAGGCTGCTTGCCGGCCTCTTGCTCTGGAATCTTACACTTCAGATCGTTAGCTGGAAATGGCGTCTTGGTCTTCGCATCTCCTGGGGTGTTGGCGAGACAGAAGGCTTCCTGGACCGGCTTCAGAGGCTGTGGAAAACCTACACAACGCGCTATTCGTGCGGAGATTCCGGCCCCCCTTGAGCCACTTAACTTCCTTGGACGCTCGGAATATTCACTTTGACAGAGATAGCAGTATCTGAAGGCTGCGCTTCAGTGGGCTTCTTCTCCTCGACAATGATCATTACTTCTGGAGGGGTAAAGGAGCGAGAACTAAGGGTATCTTCTTCCGAAAATGTCTTCCTGAACTCGATAATGCTGAGCACAACCTGCCACACGGGCCTGAAATCACCGGCTACCATACCACAAGTATGTCAGGTTTTTTATTGTTGTACGGCGTCGGTACAGCGTAGTATCCCTGGTGTCCCTAGAGATCGATAGGTAAGGCGATATCCTTCCCCAGATATTCATAGGCCCCAAAGATTAATAGGTGTGCCACTCGTGAGAAGGGTATGTGCATCAGATACCACTCGTTAGCCAAAGCATCCTTATAGTCTTTCATGTGTGTTGGATCCAGTATCCAAAGGTCTCCGTGCATCACCTTTCCTACCAACTCCTGGCTCATGCCCCAAACGCTCTTAATGAATTCCTCCTTAAATCTTCCACTCCATATCTGTAGGAGCGCCAATTAGCATGATTCATGTGTGCCATATAACACTACCCACTGGCGACGTAGCATTGATCACGGTAAGAACTACGCGGCCAGAAGAGTAGCAGCATGAGCAGGAGCACACGGAATCGCGGCAAGAATCTGCAGACATAGCGTAGGTGCAAGCCTGTAATGCTGATAGAGCCAGGATGTGGATTTCGTGAGGGATCGACGCAAAATCGAAGCTGAAAATATACCAAGAAGTCTGTTGAGGACAATGGTCTTGGTGGCCTCGTGGACCACTTAATGATTGCTTAATTTGCGTGCCAATATTCGAAATAGATGGATGCATAGGGTCAGGTGACATGTATAAGAACTTATTGTCATCGACTCCTGAAGTACATGGTGGTGCTCATCTTCTCTTTCAAACGGTGGAATTTCCTCCGCGTACGACTTCCTCGATCTTAGTTGTTGATGAACGACAATGTTTTCCAATATATGAGAGCTGTCGTATAAGAAGGCATGAAAGTATGCTTCAACATGAACTACAAGATCTCGCCACTCACCAATTGAGAGACGATTTAAACCTTCTCCGTGCATTGTCAAGCTCGCCTAAGTAAACCGTTGACGAAAATTAATATGTGAATAAAGCTTGATATACAGTAGCTACAGTGCAGGGAGAAATTGTAAAAGAGCATCGTATGCTTACAACCAGAAAAACAAAGTTTGAATTGGATGGCCCGTTACGAAGAATACAGTCAACAACAAGGGTGCGAGTTTTCATTTATTACAGTACGAAGAACGAGTGCTGCAGCCACGAAGACATCACAAAGGCGGATTGAAGAGATCACTAATTTGATGATAAAAGTCAAAGAGCAGTGAGATAGTCACGAACGATCAAACAGGCATCTTACAATACAGAGAACGTGCATTAATCCGAAATAGTATTGGTACAAATACATTCGTATCTTTTTCAAAAGACGTAGCCGGCGTCTCTGCGGGTTTATGCTGGAGAGATGAATCAGCCATGGCATCAATCCACCATGAACAACGTGGACGTACAAGCCTTCCGCTTTCCCTTCTTCTTCGAACCAGGCGCTACCTCATAAGCATTCGGTTCGTCATTCACATCTTCGAGCTGATGTATTGAGGCAAGACCAGGAGCGGGCCTCGCCTGCGCAGCTCCATCGCCGCCATCCGTGCGGTCCCCGCGGTGCGAAAGCCCATGCCTATGCCCTTCATGTCCACACGACGAATCCGAATCCGAGTCCGAGGAATCCTCATCGGATGACTCGTCGAACCGCTTCGGTTTGTGATAGATGCAACAGACTGGAAGATAGACGATAAAGCTGCAATCAGCAAGGAGTAAGGTCCATCGGCAATGGTATACACGTACTTTTCGACGACTTTTTGCCACACCCTTCGTTGTCAACTACGTCCTCGCTCCACACGACCCTCTGTATTCTTCTTGCTCTTGGCCCACCCCGTAATCTGAGTGCGCCCAGGGCTGGCGAACCATCGGAGTTCAATGGGATCTCATCCTCCTCTTGAGTGGGGTCATTGGTGATCGTAACGGTGCGGGATCCATCGCCAGGCGCTGATGTAGAGGGTCTGTGCGATGTTGCAGTATACGGCATTCGGCTTAAAGAATGTTATGTACGGAGGAAAAGGTAGAAGTAGAGTAGTAAGCTTTCTCGAGAATAGTCGATGGTGGAGGTAGATTCGGAGCTGATTTCATCGCTGACGGCGACGCCGAGAGTCGTGGGAACATACACGTGCTAACTCTGTTATGTCATCAATGTCTTTGATCGGGCCGAGAAGATGCCGCTCGGAGAGGTCAACGGAACGTCGGAAACGACAAGGGCACGGAGGCAAAAAAGTAAAGCTACAACGATCGCGTACTGATATAGCCACTACCACCACACAGTGGCTGAGGAAGAACTAAAGCCCATGTGTCACTTCCCAGATATACCGGATCCCAAACTGAGACGGCCCCATCTCCTACTAATGGAGTCACGGTTAGTCTGAATTCATAGCGCCACGAGGATCGCAGAATAAAAATGTAAAGAACAAACAAAACCCATTCTATGGAGGTAAATTACGCAGCATGTTGCAATATTAGCCGGGAATGCATTCTTGCCTCGGAATGATAATTCAAATTACCTCTACGGAATGATGGCGGGACTTGAGAGGACCGAAACAATGAAGCACAGGAATGTATCTGGGTAAATTGCTATAGAAGCTACGTTATGGAGTCGCGCTAAACGACATAGCGCCCTACCTGTGTTCGGAAACCACCCGGAACGTCTTCAACTGCCAGAGAAACTTGGCAGATAGGGGAAAGCTCAAGAAGCAACAATGACATCGATGGTGATAATGATAGTATTGCAGTGCAGTGACTTGAAAGATGCTAATGATAATTGTACAACTATTAAGGCGCAGCTAGGGTGTACATTGACAGCATGAACGAAAGCGAACGGTATACGTAAACTATGCCGTGGACGTAACGAAGACGAAGTAAAGCAGGAGTCGTGAGGGGAAAGCGTAATTAATGATTCTGCGAAGAGGCGTGTTCGAAGGGGGATAAATATAGCAAGCCGCTGAATGATGTGGAACTGGAGGCTTGGAAGATGCGGGTGTAACATGATGGGCCGGAGGCGGTCGTAGAATAGCAGATGATAGAGTGATGATGGTGGATGGGAAAAGATGGATGAATGGGTGCGTATCGTGGATGGAATGCGAGGGGTGCGACGATCAACGTAGCGGGTATGATGTGCTGATCCGTGCGTGCAGGTAGTGTTACAGTGTCTATGGTCGAGATGTTGTGTATTTTGGTAGCGTTTTGACGGCGACAGGGCCGGCCGCGTTCATCCATAATACACCCTAATCGAGAGCGTCAGGAATGTAAAGTAAGAGAAATGCACAACGGGCGGAACTCACCCTCGGGATGTCGTCGATATGGGCTTGAAGTCCGTCCGCCCGGACTCGACAAAGTGGTGCAGGACGGTCGCCCAGTCCTCCCGGGTGTCCCAGGAGATCTTGGACGGTGGGTCGACCTCGACGGGCATCACCTGGCTCACGCTGCCGCATTGGATGATGACGACGAGTGTGCCGATACCGCCGATTGCCCGGCACCTCTCTTCGCGTCTTCGGATATCGTCGACTACAAGGGGATCGCGAATGTACGTGCGTGGAACGACGTGTGTCGACGCGACTGAGAATCTATACATAAAAACAATACAAGCAAAGGAGAAAGAATGATGAGATTCCGGACGCGGCACGGAGCACAGAAACGGAGATAAACGCACCGACGATGCGATTCTGCCCCGTTATGGTAGCTCAACTCGATCAGGAGCGCGTTCTGCCGAACATTGGCGGGAAGGCGTTTGAGCTGGAGCGCTTGGAAGCCGGCCCAACCAAGGAGGGCGGTATGCGCGGAGGTAAATTTGCGCAGGTTCTTGGCGAGGTGCTCATCCCCGAAGCCAGCGCCGACGGCGGCCTGCTTCGCGGCGTTCACCTGGTTCGCGGTGTGCTGGCAGATCTGCTTGTGCGAGGGCCAATGCACCTTCTGGCAGTCCTGTGACTATGACGCGCGTTAACACGGAAATAGGGTGGGGTGAGAGAGGAAGAAGGGCTCACGCAGTATTGGGTGGTCATCTGTGATGGATAGAGGAGTCATGGTGAGTTGGGTGATGGTGTGCTAGGGGTGATGGAGGACGTACGCAGCCACCACAGAGTCGGAAGCGGGCTATCGGAGTCTCGGCGGCACCACACTGGTCGCACATACGGAAGCCGCGGGCTCGTTGTTGGGGGTGAGCTGGAGTGGTGTGGTAGTTGGCGGCGGCGGGCTGGGAGTAGTAGGGGGCCATAGCGGTTATTTGTAGTGCTCAAAGAGGTGGGAAAGGCGGGAAAGGCGGGCCTGTGCAAAGAGCAAGGAACAACGAAGGACAAAATCCGAGAGGCGGGGCTGGTCGAGTCAGAAAGCATTGTTTCTGGAGGTTATATATGTAGGAACGGAGAGGCGATACTCGTGGTGGCCATACATGGTGCGAGTTTCGAGATACGAGCGTGTAACTGGATTTGAGATTTCGATCGAGGAGTGGAGAACAAAAAAACCTGGCATGGGCCGGCATCCGCCCGCCACGCTCTTTTGTTTTCGTTTTTCGAGGCAGAGGTCCTCATCCCCACCTACTCGGGACTATAGGCGCCCCCGCGCAGTCTTTTGTGTCCTTTTGTCTCGCGTGGGAGCTCGCTGGCCCGCATGTCTGCATGCGGTGAGGGATCTTCGGCATTCACAGAGACAATTACGAGTATGACGGGGAGAAGCGCTGGGCTGGGACGGGTGTGTGATCCAGGCGATCACGCGGACCCACAGAAACAAAAAGGACCAATCGTTGCACCTGCCTATTTCGGACAGTTCATATCTCCAACACAATTGCGCGTCGTCGAAGCCTCTGCAACACAAAAGAAACGGTCACTCTGCCTATGCGCTCAAGGTGCGCAGAATGTTCTTTTTCGCCTATGGCCTAATGAAGGACCTTCAAGGAATCTCTAATGCCAGCAGCTATCGTATAGCCAAGCAATGGCTATTTTCGCTATCGGTTTATCCAGGCGAAAACGGAGCATCCTACCTTTGTCTTGTCAATTCTGAACTGGGCGTACATCCATACAGGCAGCACTTGATACCACAAAGGCTTTCGAAATGCTTGACATGACACTTGCATGATTTGCACTCGAATCGTTATTGCAATTTGCAATACGCTCTCATTGTGCTTCCGCCTACCCTCGTCACCTACCTGCTAATCTTCTACTCGCCGGACTCGTATTTGCCGGGATTCTGATGCAGGACCCACTCACCTCTTCCTGCGTGCCTGTCCCGGTCGTGCTCGCTGGCTCTGGACCTCTTCGCCGCCGTCATGTGCCCGCAATATGTCCTCACCACCAATCAGAATAGCGATGACGCATAAATTTCAAAAGCATTCAAAGGGGAACGCGTCCATCACCCGTTGACGCCGTTGTCCTGGACCTACTTTCACGGAACTCTATCATCGCGAACCCAGAGATATCAAATATCGAGCACGACCATCGCGGTGCCGCGCTCAGCAATTCAGTGCAATCGATGGATAATCAGTCACAAGGGCTGCGTCGTGCGTTGATCCTTTCTTCTTCTACTGCACGTTGCAGCTCACTCCGATATTGGTGGATAGACCGGCTCTACCACGCGTCGTAGGCGTATTCCCTCAAAGTAAGTTGTTTGCTCTTGCGTATCGCGGTGGCGTAGGTCTGCAAGGTCTGTGGAACTGTGGGTACCGGCATCGCGATTTGGTGCGTGGCTTCCACTGAAGGATGGCATTCGTTCTCAGCGTCTAGGTGCTCCCTCACGCACGTCAAACCCTGGTCTTGAGGCCGCCGTCTTAGATCGACAGGTATGTGGCAGGACCTCATTGGCACACGAGTTTTCTTAGGATTCTTCTAGGCGGACATGCACAGTGCAGGAAAGAAGATTGACGGCGAAGCCCGTACAATGGTTCTATGATTTCATTGAGTGGTATGTTCTTTTCTCCTGCACGATCATCATTTTCTCAGATTCGATGTTCTTCCAGGCCTGAGGATATCATCTGGATAACCCCAGGTTTTCCTCAGGTTGCAAAGAGTATCCGTCTCGTTCAGGCTTGCCATCTCGTACATCGCAATCTCCATCTACTGTTTGTAGATAAGGTACCTACGCCTTCACAACCACCGCACTAATTCCCGTAAACCCTAAACCTACGTAGAGGCTTGAGCTAAATGTAGTGGTCGATTCAACTCCCCGCCGGAACATCGCGACGCTGCAAGAGACTTAGGTAGCGTCTGAACCATCTTCCTCAGCATCAAAGAACAGCCGCCTTCTAACCACTGGTTGAGCTCAGCTTCTTTTCACCTTCCATGCTTCAAGCTTCGGCGCCGCCACTCAGCGCAGTTTCAGTCAGTGTTGTATAGTACAAGCAGCCGCCCAGGGATGTCATGACCAGTCACTGCACAGCCACTGTTTCGGAGATGAATGGATCAGCAGGTCGGCTTAGCGGTCCGACCGGCTAATTCAGATTGATTTGGTAATACAAGCGCTTGTTTCTATGTTTGGAACATTGCATATTTTCCTTCATCCGGCTTGATCATCCTTATAATACGGTTTACTCATTCCATCGCGCAATCAGATGCCTTAGTCACTGCTTGCTTTGCTTTATATCCCCCCTTTCACATCTGCAAATCTAAGCGAAATATATCCCCTGCAGTCAGCAACACAACAGATCGAGCATGGATCAGCTCAGCTCGGCGCATTTCCTCAATCTCCCTCGCCCGGATATCTTCATCGGGCCTCCGACTGGCATAGCGGATACCTCCACTCTCGCCGCGCACGATTTCGATGTCGATAATCGAACGGGATTCATGCCGCCACACCCACCCCTCGCACGGCTGCCGGCGGAATGGGAGCCGTGGGAGGTTGTTTTGGACGAGGCTATCAGTGAGAAGCTGCAGCTGGGTGATAGACCGAATCTCACAGAAGAGGAGATTACCCGTTCGGAAACGTGGAGGGCTCGTGTTCGAGATGTGCGTTTTCTCTTTGCTTCTAGCACTCGTCGAGTTAAAACCTTGCTTACACCGATTGTTGGATTTCCAGCTGCCGACCCTGCCTATCGATGAGCTCAAGAAGTCGGAGCTGCTCCTTCGCAGAGCCCACCACGTCCTCGGGTGGACCATGCACTTCTATGTCCACTCGCTTCCGCCCTCTGCACCCATCGTGATCCCAGCCCCAATCACGCTCCCCCTTCTGCAAGTCTCCACGCAGCTCCAGCTGCCTCCCGTCATCACCTACTCCGACGACGTCCTGTACAACTGGGCCTTCAAGAGGGCGCCCGCTGATCCAGACACCGCCGTGCCCACCATCGACAACCTGCGCTGCCAGACGCTCTTCACCGGCACGTCCGACGAAGAAGAGTTCTACCTCACCTCTGCGCGGATGGAGCTAAAGGGCGTCGATGCGCTGGAGCTCATGCGCGCGACGATGGACGAAGCCTTCGTTGGGGATGACATTGCCATACGGCGTATTACAGGCTATCTCTTGCGCATGGCGGAGGTGATCAATGACCTCCGGCTTATGCTCCTCGCGGTGCGCGAGACGTGCCAGCCGGACGAGTTCTACAACGTCGTGCGCCCGTGGTTCCGCGGGGCAGACTCAGATCCTGGAGCCCGGAAGTGGGTCTTCGAGGGCATCGAGCAGGACCCTACGCTACAGGAGCCGACGGAGCTCTCGGGCCCGAGCGCGGGGCAGAGCTCACTCATCCACGCATTGGATGTTTTCCTCGGCGTGGACAAGTACTCACACGACAGCTCCCTCACTGGCTCCTCTTCATCTTCGTCGTCGTCGTCGTTGCCATCATCGTCAGCGCCTATACACGCACCATCAACCCCCAAATCCGCCTTCCTCAAACGTATGCAGTCCTACATGCCACGCCACCACCGCAACTTCCTCAACCACCTAGCGCACAACCCGCGCCCTCTGCGCACCCTCGTATCCGCCAACGCCGCAAGCAGCCCCGCGCTGCTCGAGTCCTACAATGCCGCCGTCCAATCCCTCAAGGTGTTCCGGGACTCGCACATGATTATCGTAGCGCTGTACATTATCGGTCCCGCGCGACGGCGGGATGCCTCGAAGTTCGTAGAGGAGCAGGAGGGCGAAAAGGAGGAGCGGCCTCTCAAGGGCACGGGGGGCACCGACCTTGTGCGGTTCTTGAAGGGGGTGAGAGACCAGACTGCCGGGGCGTTGATACCTCCGGCGGGTTTTTCGAGTTAAGGAGGTTCGAGGACTCCATGGGGTAGCGTTCCAAGAGAGGAAGGCGGTGATACCCCGATAATGCACCTCTGATTGGAGGCGGCATGGTGCCTTTTCGCGTCTAGACGAATAGATACTGGTCTATTCATCGCTATCAGGAAGCTGGTTCTGGTTTGCATCTATACCACATTATTTTTATACACGTTGCTTAGCTTCGTTTTTATTGTTATAGGAAGGAGGACAGGTACTTCATCGATTTGCACAATAGAATTCTTGCGCTAAAGAGGCTTCCCTTGGACAGCTTATGCATGCGTATTATTATATGAGCCAAGGCTTATAGTTTAAGACGAACTTGTCTGACCGTCTCTTACTTGGACCTATCTTCCGGATAGACACGGTGGTCAGACTCATTCCCGCCCTTCTATGAGAGCCTCTCATAGAAGCATCGGTCGTCGATCTACACGGCGCTCTCAACTCAAGGCACTGTTGCCCATAAATCTTTAATCATGTCTGCTAATCCCTGACTACGCCCGGCAATCATTGAAACTGATTTTTGTGTTAGGGAAGGAATGCACCTTCTCGATGCAAATGCAACATTTTCCTGTCACTTCTGCGAACTCTCAACTACGGTTATAGTCGTGTTTCTAGCTTAGCTTTGATGCTAGAAGGAACACACGAATATCTTTGCTCCTAGACCGTGGTGTGGCGAAAATTCAAGGTTTCACGATCAGTGACAGAGTCGCATGTCAACGTAATTTGAGGACGACTACCACGACGACTACAACAATGACAACTATTGCAAGGACAGTTATAGCAATCAGACTGGTGATATGGAACCAGCGCAGAGTGCGTATCATCTCCTGAACATCCGTTACTGTTGTAGGTGCTCCTGCGTGTGCATTTGACTCAGGAGCTGATTCCTGAGGCTGCCCCGAGGCAATCTGCAGAGTTTCATTTCGATGAAAAACAGGTTCGGGAGGCCCCACGACAACAGTACGAGTTTGGACATTCGAATTGTCGCTAGCGCTGGACCCTTGCAATAGCCCGGATATATCGGTAGGATTTGTTTGCGAAGTCTCATGTCCATGATGAACAGCAGACCCAGGCTGTCTTACAGCAACAGCACGATCTTGGATATTCGAATTACCGCTAGTGCTGGACTCCTGGAATAACCCAGATAGATCGGCTGGATTTGTCTGCAGAGCTTCATGTCCAGGATTTATTTCTTCGTCGACGGGTTGCAAGGGATGAAATAGAGTAGATATGAAGGGATTGTTCGACCTCGGATAAATTTGCGGGGAGGGGACTGCACGCTCAGTGTTCATTGGACCTTCGGCAGGAGGAAGCACAAGGTCGAGTGCGTCTCGGAAGAACTGCTGTTGGGCTCTCTCGGCCACCTGCTCTTCACCTGGAGCGGCTGGAGGCTGGATACTGACAACGTACGTATGTGTGGTCGTGTGCGAGCTTGTCCCATGGTTGTGGTAGTTGGAATCTCCTATGCAATGAGTCAGCCAAGATTTTGAAGGTATTGCATAGGTATATGTGCACGAACGTCTACTACTGTCTCTTATCGAAGAGTCGTTGTATGACCCGTCAGCAGACGTGCTTGTACGATTATGAGAGTTGGTTTCCGTAGAACGGTTTAAATTAGTATTACTGGAGTAGCTCCGGTGAGTCAGCCCAGGGGATACAGTCAAATTTTCATCAGCAGGTTCCTGCTGGTGTATGGTCGAATTTGAATCACGGTCCGAACCCAAGACCTCAAATCTCGGCGTGTTTGGAGGCGCAGTCTCCTCTTGCTGGTCACGATAGGAGACAAAGTTCACCTGGTCTCCAGCTACGTTGCTAAAGGATCCTCCGCTGATTGTAAATGTATTCGCATTCCTGAATATGTTGGCCGACGACGGATTGAACATTGAAATATTGATGATTGGTCCGGATGCTGCCTGTTCAAGTCTAGATCGAGTTATTAACTATGTTTGTGAAGGATGTAAAGAACAGAATACCAGATGCACTAAGACAATGAAAGTCACGAGCGAGGCAAAGAGTTGAACAGTGTTGAGCGACGTTATGTAGTCTTTAAGGCTATTTGAATGAGCACTGCTGAGTATTTGTCTTATAGCTGTCAAAGACGCCACTCGACTCATCAGTCAGAATTAGACGCTGAACCAATTACAGCTAACAAGGAAACGATGGACTGATTGTCAAGAGTTGTGGTTGTACGAGCTTCATGCTTGTGGTCAGAAGGTGGCAGTGTGTGGGAATATTCTGACAGGCTGTATATAGACTGTATCTACCTTGTCTATGT